>PVKP010046389.1:0-15592 GCA_004027715.1 Plecturocebus donacophilus | reverse complement strand
CACACAGACTTTCCATTCTTTCATTCATTCATTCATTTACAGAGTCTCACTCTGTTGCCCAGGCTGGAGTGCAGTGGCGCAGTCTTGGCTCACTGCAATCTCTGCCACCTGGGTTCAAGCAATTCTCCTGCCTCAGCCTCCTGAGTAGCTGTGATTACAGGCACCTGCCACCATGCTCAGCTAATTATTTTATTTTTAGTAGAGATGGGGTTTTATCATCTTGGTGAGGCTTGTCTTGAACTCCTGACCTCGTGATCCACCCACCTTGGCCTCCCAAAGTGCTGAGGTTACAGAAGTGAGCCACTGCACCCGGCCTCCCCATTTATTTTAAAGTTAGTTTTGCTAAATTATATTTTGCTGAGAAATTTATTTAGTCTAAGTTTTCAAATGTATCATCTTTAAAATGATTTGATTATTGGTCTTATTTCTTATATATTTCTTATTTCTTACCAATTTATAGCTAAATCTGTAATTTGGGAGTCCCTTGTCAATCCCAACACTTGTGCCTTTTCTCCTTCATTAATCTTGTCTGATGTCCACTTTATTGGTCATTGTGAAAATAACCACATTTAGGTTTTGGTAATTTTTTTAATTGTTTCTTTGTTTTCTATTCATCCATTTCATCCTTATCTTTATTATTTCCTTCTATTTTCTTTTGATATTCATTCTTTCTTCTGATGTCCTTTTCCTGACTACACAATTGGCTATTTTAGTTCATTAACTTTCAAACATGATAATATGTATATAAGATTAAATGTTTTTACTCTAAGATTGTCTTTAGGTACAGCCTGCAAGCAGTGATGTGCAACATTTTTTTATATCACTCAGTTCTAAAGGTTTTCTAATTTATTCAATGGTCAATGAACACCAATAAGTCTGGTTTTACATTTCCAAACATACAGTATTTCAGGAAGTTATATTCTAACTTAACTGAACTGGTTGGAGAATATACATGACATCAATCTTTAGGAATTTGTTCAAATTCATGCTTTCTGGAATAGTGAGGTAAAAGATTACATCTGCTTGAAAGAATGTCAATTCCAAACTGTTGACTACAGGATTCCATATATACATCCATTAGATCAAGATTATTAATTGTCTTATTCAACACTTTAAGTCTTAATTTTTTGTTATTTAACAAGTCCTGATAAATATATAAAGAATTTTCCTCATATGATCACAGATTTGCTCATTTCTCCTTGAAACTGTGTTATTTTTCTTAGGTACTTTGGGACTAAATTATTAGATACATATAAGTTTAGTGTCTTTAAATCCTGCTGGTTTAGAGTCTTTATATCTTCTTAGTTAAGTATTACTTAAACATTACACGAGTCATTTTAATGTCAGTAATGCTTGTTGCCCTAAAGTCTATTCTGTGTGATCCTAATATAGTAATATCAACTTTGCTTTGGTAAATATTTGTCTGAAACATTTCTTTCCATCCTTTTTTCTTTTTTGAGACAGGGTCTCACTCTGTCACTCAGGCTTGAGTGCAGTGGCACAATCTTGGCTCATTGCAATCTCTGCCTCCTGGGCTCAAGCAATCCCTTCCACTTTAACCTCCAAGTAGCTGGGACTACAGGCGTGCACCACCACACCTGGCTAATTTTTATATTTTTTGTAGAGGTGAGGTTTTGCGATGTTGCCCGGGCTGGTCCTGAACTCATGAGTTCAAGTGATCTGCCCATCTTGGCCCCAACAAAGTGCTAGGATTACAGGTGTTAGCCACCATACCCAGCCTGCTTTCAATTTTTCTGGGTCCTTATATTTTAGGTAATGTCTTACAAACAGCATAAAGCTAAACAATCTCTCCCTTTACACTGGCTTTTTAATCTATTATGATTAATCTTCTCTACCCAAAAAAATTGTCCTTGCAAAGGTTTTGATCTTTCAAATTCAGAATGTGTTTTAGTCCATTTGTGCTGCTAGAACAAATACCATAGTCTGGGTAGTTTATAAAAAACAGAAATGTACCTCACAGTTCTGGAGGCTGGGAAGTCCAAAATCAAGGCACTGACAGGTTGGTAGGGCCTAATCTGTCTGCTTCCAAAATGGTGCCTTTGAATGCTACATCCTCCAAGGAGGAAGAACACTATATTCTCACATGACAGAAAGGCAAAAAGGGACAAACTCCCTCTGTCAAGCCCTCTTATAATGGCATTAATCCATTCATGAAAGCCAAGTCCTTGTGACCTAAGTATCTTCTAAATGCCCCATATCCCAACAGTGTTGCATTGGGAATAAGTTTCCAACACAAAAAATTTGGGGGACACATTCAGGCCAGAGCAGAAAGTTAATATTCATTTTAGTTCTACAGAAAGCTCCAAGAATCTTCATGTCATACCTCTACCTAAAAATCTCAATTGGCTATTTATGCTCTCCAGGTTAAAATACAAATCCTTTGGTATAACACAAAAAGTCGTTTAGAGTCTGGATCCAGCCTGTCTTTATCTCATCTCCCACTACACCTATTTACTTATAAAAACATAAAATTACTTAGAGGTCTTCAGCAATGATGCTCTTTTATACTTCTGTGCCCTTGCACATGCTGCCCAGAATGTGTCTGTCCCCACTTACTCACTTTGTGAAGCCAAAGTCAAACCTGGCCAGGCACAGTGGCTCACGCCTGTAATCCCAGCACTTTGGGAGGCAATATTGCAAATATTGCTTAGTACAGATTATGACTTTATATTGTATAAAAACTGCTATAATCCTATTTTGTTATAAAATCTTATTAGTTTAAACTCAAAAAATTTAAATCCTTATTAGTTTAAAAGTGAACTGGCATTCAGAGTTAATGGTTCCTTGGACAGAGCTACCTAAAAGACTTTATCTCAAGATGTAATTTATACAAAATAGTTATTTTTGTACTACTTATATATTTCTAAAGGAAAATTCAACCACATATTCTCATGCATTGAGTTTCTTTATCATATCTATGAGGCAAAATTTTCTTTTAAAGAGTTCATTCAACATTTTATTTAGTTTTATTAGAGGTAATATTAATGTTAGTATTTTAAACTCAGTGTACTGGTTTCTTTTTTTTTTTTTTTTTTTGAGATGGAGTCTCGCTCTGTTGCCCAGGCTAGAATGCGGTGGCGCAATCTCGGCTCACTGCAACCTCCGCCTCCCAAGTTCAAGCAATTCTCTGCCTCAGTCTCCTGAGTAGCTGGGATTACAATAGGCTGCCACCATGCCTGACTAATTTTTTTTATTTTTAGTAGAGATGGGGTTTCACCATCTTGGCCAGGCTGGTTTTGAACTCCTGACCTCGTGATCCACCTGCCTTGGCCTCCCAAAGTGCTAGGATTACAGGCATGAGCTACCACGCCTGGTCCCAGTGTACTGGTTTCAAATAGGTCATAGAACTTAATTTCAGAAAGAAGTATCATTACACTGATAATCATTATCAGTCTTGTAGAAATTAAGCCCAATCCAGAATGCTAATAACAAATTCCACATATAAATATTTTAATGGAAAATTATAAAAAATTAACAGATTAAAAAAAAACATTAAGTTATTCTACTGGCAAATCTCTAAAATTTTTTTACTTCAAAAATTAACTAGAATTTTAAATGGGTAATATATCCTTTTATTCCCTTTCAGAAAAACGTATTTACTTTAAAACACATACCTTTTTCCTTGTTTGCTTTGTTCAAGTAAGTCCACCTTTAATTTTATACATTCCTCTTTGGACTCCTGCAAACTCCGTTCCTTTTCAATTACCATTTTCTGGCTCTGTTCCAGTTTATTTTCTGCCTCTCTATAAAATAAAGGATACTTTGTTTAAGACTACTAAAGAGATTATACCAGGTATGCAAGAATAATATTAGGAATTATATTTCTTTAAATCAATGAGTTAAGAGAAACAATATACAAAAAAGATAAAGAAAAAAGCATATTCATCACTTGTTAAGAGCTTTTTTAAAGAATAAAAGAGTACTTCCATCAGATGATAAATATATCTGAAGTAATAGCTCATATTTTATAGTCAGACACCAGAAGCATTCCTGTATTATTCAGAAACTAAAGACGACTGTTATCAGCCCCACATCCAACAACTTTTCTGTCAGTTCTACCCACTGCAAAAAGCAAATATGAAAAGGTAATAAGAAATATAAATGCTGGAAAGACAAATTTTTTTGTCTTTCTTTTTCCTACTCTCCTTTGACCCAGAAACAAAATTTTCTTTATTTGCTGATAATATCATTAGCTAACAGTTAAAAAATAATTTTTCTATTATACAAAAGTCCCATATACTAGCAATGAACAAAGTAGGAACCATTCACAATTACCAAAAATATAAAATACCTAGGAATAAATTTAAAATAGTATGTATTACAAAGAAAATTACAAAAGTCTGATGGACATAAAAGACAACTTTAGTGTGCATCCGAATCATTTGCAGAACTTGTGACACACCTCCCAATTTGGTTAAGTAAGCCTGAGATAAGACCTGAAAATCTGCATTTCTAACAGGTTCCCAGGTGATGCTACTACTGCTGATCCCTTAACTATACTTTCAGAATCACTCAGAGTAATACGTTATTTAATATGCATGTATTTCCCATTGTATTCAAAGCAAAGGTGAATAAATTATAAAGTGCCTGACGGCAAGGGGTGGTGGCTCATGCCTGTAATCCCAACACTTTGGGAGGCTGAGGCAGGAGGACTGCTTGAGGCCAGGAGTTTGAGACCAGCCTGACCAACATAGTGAGACCTTGTGTCTACAAAATTAAAAATTAAAAACTTAGTTGGGCACACTGGTGCATGCCTATAGTCCCAGCTGCTTGGGAGGCTGAGGCAGAAGGATCACTGGAGCCCAGAAAGCTAAGGCTGCAGTGAGCCATACTGCACTACTGCACTCCAGCCTGGGTGACGGAGTGAGACCCTATCTGTAAAAATAATAAAAAGTGCCTGACTCCTTTACATTTTATTTTTTGAACTCCCATTGAAACACTGGGTATATGTTGCTATGTAGGTGAAGAAGCGAACTAATTCATATTTGATAAAAGCATGTAAACTGGCATCTCTCCCTAGTCTTTTTTTTATCTCCTATATACTGCATGCAACCTACAGCCAAGAGGAGTTATGACTGACTAAAAATAGATTCAACAAGTTCTAAGACAACTAAATACCATTAGGTTACTGTAGATTTATTGGGCGTGGGGAACAAGATTTAACAAGATATAACAAAATGTAAAAGTAGAAATAAAACTTTGAAAGCTATAAAAAGTTTATTTACCTCAAAACTTTATCTTGAGCTGAAACTTCTGCTTCCAAATTTATAATCTGTTCTTCTAAGATTGGGACACTGGCAGCCTGCTGTTGAGCAGACTCAAGCATAGAAATCTAAAACATAAAAACAACTTTTATAGTATTTTCAGAAAATAAATTAACCTACTTGGTCCTTAGTTTTTTTCCTGTCAGATGAGTGGGTTCAACAGAACTCCCAAATCATTGGTCAAATGTAAAGCTTCCCATCTATTCCTTTGATCAACATTTACATGGGCATGGGCATGTCATCACTATAAGTCAGCCTTGGCATGTAAACTTCTGGCATTACCTTCAACTTATAACTGAAAAGTGATTTGGGGGAGAAAACAGAATCTCTACTGATAAGCATCTAGCAACATTAATTTTATATAAATTAGAAAATTAAATATAAAATGTCAAATTATAAAAAATTATAAAATAAAATATTTATAGAAGTTTTATTATTTAAAAACCTAATTATAGAATACATGCTTACTAGAAAAAATCTAAATACAGAAAATAATCTGTATTTATAAATAATTTATAAATAATCCTACAATCTGTACTATAGATTGTAGGATTACAATCTATAATCTGAATCGCCTTTGGGGGTAGGAGAATCACTTGGTCGGGGCAGGAGAATCAACTACCATAAAAGCGTGGGAAACCACAATCTAAATGGTATGGAAGAGAGTATCAATAAGATAACTATCACTGAAAAATAAGTTTAGAACATGAAGGTACAAGGTACTGTAGATGTCAGAAGTGAGGACCTGATGAGAAACCAGGGATACAGTTCAAAGTCTCTGCAAATAACAGTCATCCTTTTTCCCACTCCCAGAACACCAATAGCAAGGTGTTGGCATACTAGAAAAGAGGCAGAAAGTTTATTATTAGAAAAAACTGAACAGAAGAAGCTTGAGACTGTGGGACACTAAGAATAATAAGCAGGAATGAAGTACAGCTGTAACAAGGTAATATAAAACCATCAGCCCCACCTTACTACTCCATTTCATTTTGGGTTATCCCACAGGTGAGAAATTAAAGGATTCTTTGCTGGAGAAACTCAATAGCTCAAACAAACAAACAAAAAAAAAACCCCACAAAAGTCTCTTTCCATGCTGATGGCGCTCCCGCAAACATGGTAAACATTCCTAACACCTGCTGGACTTTATGTAAGAAGTGTGGCAAGCACCAACCCCACAAAATGACACACATAAAAAGGGCAAGGATTCTCTGTATGCCCAAGGAAAGTGGTGATATGATAGGAAGCAGAGTGGCTATAGTGGGTGGACCTAGCTGATTTTCCAGAAAAAGGCTAAAACTACAAAGAAGATTATGCTAAGGCTCGAGAGTGCATTGAGCCCAACTGCAGATCTAAGAGAATACTGGCTATTAAAAGATGCAAGCATTCTGAAATGGGAGGAGATAAGAGCAGAAAGGGCCAAGTGACCTAGTTCTAAGTGTCATCTTTTGTTTTATTATAAAGACAATAAAATCTTCAGTTTATGTTCAAAAAAAAAAAAAAAAAAGGAAAAGAAAAACATCTCATACTGATACTGGTTGGGAGTTGGTAGGTGTTTCCCTACAAAAGAACCATCTCTCTAACCATCCCACAAATAAAGTCCACTGGACACCAAACCACCAATCTGAATTTAAATGCCTTTCTCTTCAATATGAATAGCTAAAATACTAACATCTGAAAAAAGCTTTGAATGTGAAAGTCAGAGGCCTAAAGAAAAGAAAAATGAAAGGAAAGCAAACATGGGGGAAAAAAATCATTAAATCTTCAGAGCACTAAGGGAGAATACTACATTAGTATGTTATGAAATACAAAACCATAAGAACAAAAAAAATTTAGAAAGCAAAAAAACTTTAGAAAGCGAAAAAAGACAGCCGAAATAAAAGATTCAATAGAAGTGCAGAAAATAATGTTGAGACTACCTCCTAAATAAAAATCACAGGGCCAGGCGCAGTAGCTCAATTCTGTAATCCCAGCACTTTGGGAGGCTGAGGTTGGGTGGATTGCTTGAGTCCAGGAGGTCAAAACCAGCCTGGGCAACATGGCAAAATTCCATCTCTACAAAAAGACAATACAAAATCTAGCCAGGAGTGGTGGCATGTGCCTGTAGTCCCAGCTACTTGGGAGGTTAAGGTGGGAGAATCACTTCAGCCAAGGAGGTCAAGGTTGCAGTGAGCTGTGATAGCACCACTGCACTCCAGCCAGGGTGACAGAGCAAGACCTTGACTCAAAAAATGAAAAAACAGGCCAGGTACAGTGGCTCATGCCTGTAATTCCAGCACTTTGGGAGGCCGAGGCAGGCAGATCATGAGGTCAGGAGATCGAGACAATTCTGGCCAACATGGTGAAACTTCGTCTCTACTAAAAATCCAAAAAATTAGCCAGTCGTGGTGACACATGCCTGTAAACCCAGCTACTTGGGAGGCCAGGGCAGGAGAATCACCTGAACTTGGGAGGAGGAGTTTGCAGTTAGCCAAGATCGCGCCACTAGACTCCAGCCTGGGCGACAGAGCAAGACTCTGTCTCAAAACAAACAAACAAACAAAACCAAGGCTTATATTCAAAAGGCAGGTAATAAATGCTTGTAAGAATGTGGAGAAAAGGGTTGTTGGGAATATAAATTAGTACAACCATTATGGAGAACAGTTTGGAGGTTCCTCAAGAAACTAAAAATACAGCTACCATATGATCCAAAAATCCCACTGGTGGGCATATACTCAAAAGAAAGGAAATCAGTATATGGAAAAGATATCTGCACTTCCATGTTTGCTGCAGCACTGTTTAATAGCCAAGATTTAGAAGCAACCTAAGCGTTCATCACAGATGAATGGATAAAGAAAATGTGGTACTTATACACAATGGAGTACTATTTAGCCAGAAGAATGAGGATCAGTCATTTGTAACAACATGGATGGAACTGAAGATCATTATGTTAAGTGAAATAGGCACGTATTTCAAATATCAAAATACAAATATCACATGTTCTCACTTATTTGTGGGATCTAAAAATCAAAACAATTGAACTCATGGACACAGAGAGTAGAAGGATGGTTACCAGAGGCAGGGAAGGGCAGTTGTCGGCATGGAGGCGGGGTGAGGATGGTTAAAAGGTACAAGAAATAGAAAGAATGAGTAAGAACTAATATTTGATAGCACAAAAGGATGACTATAGTCAATAACTTAATTGTACATTTTAAAATAACTAAAAGAGTATAACCGGTTTGTTTATAACACAAAGGATAAATGCCTGAGAAGATGAATACTCCATTCTCCATGATGTGATTATTATGCTACATGATTGTATCAAAACATCTAATGTACTCCAAAAATGTATATACCTACTATGTACCCACAAAAATTAAAAATAAAAATTAAGAAACAGAAAAATTTCCAGAACCAAAGGATACAAGTTGCCAGCCCAAAAGGGCTGGCTCTCAAATACCCAATTGAGTAATAAAGGCCTATTCAAAGACACATTGTTGTGTAGTTTTAAAACACCGGACTGGGAAGATCCTAAAAACTACCATAAAGTAAAAAACAAACAAATGGGGGGAAAAAGGAGATTACATGCTAAGGAAAGTAATTCACAATGGCAATAGACTTTTCAAGGCAGCACTGGAGGACAGAAGGGAGTAATGCTCTAAAAATTCTGACATTAAATAATTTTCAAACTGGAATTTAATCATGAGTAAGGAAGAAATTAAGACATTTTCAGACAAGCAAGGAAGTAACTGGAAGATATGCTCCAAATACAAAAGAATAAACTAGACAATAGCAAAACATGTAATTCAGGAAACAGTAGATCCAACCTAGAAGAACACCAAATAGAAGTCTCAGGATGGTAGCTGGACAGCACAAGTACAGGCCAAAAAGCTCAGAAAGAGCAGGATACCAGGCTCCTGAAGAGTAACTACAACCATTGCCAGAAGTAAGTTATGAATATATTGATTGATTTCTGCAAGAGTCTCAATAGTGGGCTTATATGTAACATCAAAAGCTCATACATGGACTGAAAAAGGTGGCTTCCCTAAAAAATATTCAAACAACTTAGAGTATGCTGAACTGGGAAGTACAATGCTAGTATCTTACTTCCTTACATAACCACTGGTGTGTTTATATCCTAAAAAGAAAGGTTCAAAATGCTATTAGTTCAGTGGTTATTACATTATCTTTATGTCTCTTTTCCTACTTTAAATTGTTAAGTAATCATGACTTTAAAAAGAGAGATTATCTATAGTTGCAGAAAAATTTTAAAAATAAGCAGAAAAAAAACGAACAGACAAATCACAAAGAAATCTAAATGGCAAACAAATATACTGAAAAGGTAACTCTCATAAGAAATCAAGAAAAACAGTATTTTTACCTCAAAGTGACCAAAAAAAGAGGAGGAACCAAATGTAAATGCTTGAAAAACATTATTTCCCTAAAATTTGGTCATTCTGCCTCTGGAAATCTACCCTAGAAATAATCTCAAACATCGAAGAAGTTTTATGTTCATTGCTGCTTTTTTTTCTCCGTGCTGAAATAATCCCTAATAGCATTTTGTTTTGTTTGAAAAAACAGAAAAGAAAAATAAAGTCTTCCATAACTCCTCTATTTAAAACTACATATAATATATGTACATAACACTTATAAATGTAAATAGTGAAAGCCTCACTCCAACCTTCCAATCTCTCAGAATTATCAAGTGTGAAGTATAGTTTTTAACCTTAACATATCACATGCATATATATTTACATACAAACACACACACAAAAACATGTACACTTCTTATAAAGAGGAAAACTAAGATTATTATACATGCGTGCACTGCTCTGTAATGTTTTTCTGCCACTAAATATATTAGGTAATAGTTTCTGAGGGCTGACTATAGATAGACACTGTTTTAAGTAATTACATACATTATATCATTTAAACCTCATTATGCGCCATATAAGTCAAACAACTTTGCATCTTAGTACTAGTATATTTACCTCATTTTTTTTTTTTTTAAAAAAAGGCTTTGTCGCAATCTATTTTATGGGTATACCATAATTTACCATGTTTCCATTATTGGACATTTTGGTTTCTTCTAATTTTTTGTGTAACACCAATAATTTACTAGAAAAATAGGAAACCACTGAAATATGGGAATTATTAACTAAGTTATGGTATAATCACATGAAACATAATGCTACCATTAAAAATGATCAATAGAAAAGCTATATCAATAGAAAAGCATCAGAAAATGCATAGACAATATATGAAGTAAAAAACAGAAAAAAACAAAACTATTTAAAATAGTCTGGATTCAACTATGTATTAAACCAGTAAAGTGGTTTTTAGATGGTGGAAACTCTGGGTGATCTTTCTTTCTCTTCTTTCTACTTTTAAAGTTCCCAACAATGACAATGTGTTATTTTAAAAGGGAAGATAAATAGGTTATACTTCCTTTGATTATAAAAATTAAAACCACAAAAATTGGTAATCTTAACACCTTAAGAAACTGACTTAGCTAAATGCAAAAACCATGAAGTTCTCTTCAATCGTTTTTGAATATAATTCAACACAAAATTGATTTTATAACATGTTCATAATATAGTATAATAAAAATTACTTCACATAACACATTAAGGCAATATGGCAATACAAGGAACATTCTTCCAATTATAAATCTTAAAATAACAACTATTTTCTGTTGGCAAACTAATCATTTCAAAATACATACTTTTGCTCTTGACTGTGTTAATTCAAAGTGGATAGATTCCATTTTAGTCATTAAAGAATGGTTCTGTGTGACCAAACAAGCATTCTGTTGCCTAAGTTTATTTAATTTCTCTCGAAGGCTTTTAATCTCCTGATCCACAGGGCTGGAAGATGAAAACATCTGGAAATATGAAAAAGAACAAATACATTTTCAATTATCTCAATTAAGGGTTACTCATGTAACTAATGGAAAATTATGAGCAATTATTAATAAAATGACTAAACACCTCAGAAAATGAGTTAAAATACTTAGTATTGACAAGGACATGTGTGACAATCAATACTCTCTCCTCCACTGCTGGTGGAAGCATATACAAGTATAACATGGAAAACAGTGGTACACTTTAAGAAACTGGCTGCTATTATCCAGCAAAGTTGACTATGCTAAGAACCAATAATATCATCCCTAGATATAAACCTAATAAACTTTTGTACTTTTACACCTGAAGATATAAAAATATTCATAGCTACACTGTCCTTAAGAGATAATAAATGGGAAGAACCCAAATGTCTACCAATAATAACATGGATAATAGGTAAAATATTTTATCTGTATACTTTTTTTTAATTTTAATTTTTTGGAGATGTAGTTTCACTCTTGTTGCCCAGGTTGGAGTGCAATAGCACAATCTCAGTTCACTGCAATCTCTGCCTCCCAGGTTCAAGTGATTCTCCTGCCTCAGCCCCACGAGTAGCTGAGATTACAGAAATGTGCCACTATGTCCAGCTAATTTTGTATTTTTTAGTAGAGATGGGGTTTCTCCATGTTAGTCAGGCTGGTCTTGAACTCCCAACCTCAGGTAATCCACCTACCTTGGCCTCCCAAAGTGCTGGGATTACAGGCGTGAGCCACTGCGCCTGGCACATATTTTTATTATGTTCTTTTCAAATATATTTTACAATAAATTTAATTTTCATGAGGATTGTGATTTTCAAAATGTTTCTTTTAATTAACTTTATTTTGAGTCATTTATGCAACTTGAAATTCAAAACTATATAAAGTATACACAGAAGTCTCTTCCCATCATATTAGATATAACATTCTGCACCTTGCGTTTTTTTATTTGAATATACACTAGCAATCTCTCCATAATCAATACATTGAGAAATTCCTTTTTTCCCCCCCTCAACTGCACAGTTTTCATTGCATGAATAAACCACTAGTTTATTCAACTAAACTCCTATTATTGGATACCTGAGCTACTCTTAATCTTTTGATATGATAAATAATGCCTAATTTTGTATCCTGCAGGTGTATCTATAGTATCGTTTTCCAGAAATGGGAGTTTCAAGTCAAGGTAAATGTATTTGTAATTTTGATAAATACTGCCAAATGTATCTCCACTGGGGTTATATCACTGTGCGTTCCCACTAGGCAATGTACGCCTACCCAGTATCACTAATAAAATAACGTATCAAACATCCGTATGTTTAATAATTTGACAGGTAAGAACTGGTGCTCAGGTATAGTTTCATTTTGAATTTATCTTATTATGAGTGAGACTGGACACCTTTTCATTAGTTTGGATATCATTTTTATTTTCTTTTCCATTCATGTCTTTTGCCCATTAGGTTATTGATCTTTTTGTTCTCAGTTTCTAGGAGCTCTTTACACACTAGATTAGCCTTTTGTCTTTGACAGGCATTACCATTATTGTTTTCCCAATTGAGGCACATATACAATAAGAATGATCAGCAATTTGAATGAGGACAGAGGTCAAGTTTCTTAGAATTACAGACTATGTAAACATGGAATTTGAATTTGTTTTCTAAAATGTAGGTTCAGACAGCTTAATTAAGCAGCTTCCTTACAAAAAGGAAAGCTCTTAATGGTTGGCTTTCTGAAGTGGAAAGAGTAAATACGTATCCAAAAAGATTATGCCATGTATGTGCAACCATATCTGTGTATATACATGTAGGGAGTGGGGGAATAAAGAATAGGAATAGTGCAAAAGGCGATAAAAGGGTTGAGTGAGGAAGAGAGATAAATGCAGAGAGATAAACATATGACAGAATAAGAAAAAGAGAGTTCCAGACCAAGTAAAGATCTCTAACATCATTGACAAAATATAAAGATAATGAAGGGAGAATAGTGCCATGCTATCCATAGTACTTGATCCAGGCTAAAGGGTGGGTATACTTTAACTACTTAATAAATAATTGATTACCTATTATGTACAAGATGTAGTGTTAAAATCAAGGGGATTATAATTTACTTGAGAAAAGAAGACATTTAACTGCAAAAAGGTAATAAATAAGTTTAAAAGTAGAGTAATACACTAAGAATTATCGAACCATGAATAAGGTGTTTGAAGAAAAACTGAAAGAAAAATATTTTAAGTAGACAGGCCTAAAACCAAAACTACTTTGAACTAGATAGGTCTAAAAACAATAACCTTATCTCTTGGCTTTTTTTGAAAATCAGTGCTGCTACCAGATATTTTACAAACGTTTTCATATGGTGAATAATTCAAAAGTCCAGAGTGGCTAGGCTGAACATCCAAAATGAGCTTTTCAGACCTTGAGGGATTAGGGGCATAATCGGAATTTTCACTTGGACTAACACTAGAGAAAAAAGAAAAAACATATTTCAGTTCTTGGGTAGTTTATTCACTATAAATTGCTATTCATTAAATAAGAAAATAGAAAGAAAACCTGAAATGCTGCTATGTAGTTCACAGTTAGGAACGTAAAGCAATGTTTCCACTAAATTTTAAATATATCATAAACTTTTAAACTAGCAATCTATGAGCCTCTATGCTAAGATTACTTAGGTTTCAAAAAACAGTCATAATAATAAAAAATTAATAAAGCCCAAAATATATATTTTATACTGAGTTCTAATACACTGAAAGTGTTTTTAATATGTAAATGCTTCTCTAATATTCCTATTTTTCCCTAAACTGAAAGTTATATTAAAAAGTACAAGAAAATTATTCCGTATTCCAAAGGCACATTAGAAACAATATATAATAATGAAATCCACACATTTCATATTTATATATTTAAGGCACACTGAATTCTATATCTGATTTTACCTACTTACCTGGATAACTCTTCCCCTAAACTCTTCAAACTCCATTCTGTTATCTTCAGTTCATGTCTTAAGGAAGCAACATTTGCAAGCAAACTTTCTTCTTCATTGTCTTTATTATAGTAGTCTGATGAACTAGATTCCATTTCTTAAAAAAAGAAATGAATTTCTTGGTACTTTGCATGAAAGATTCTGTAGTTTCAGTCAAAATACTCAAACAAATAGAATTTAACTCATTAGTTTTCTATTTCAAATGTCAAATCTTTCATGGCGGTTTAAAACAAAACAAAAAACAATAATAATGAATTTATCTATAGTGTAAAGCTACAAAGGAAAGTTCAATACAATTTCAGTGAATGAATTTTTCATTTTAGCCAGGGTCTAGTTATTACAGTTCCCCTTTTCTAAGCATACCTGATCTTCCTAACAATTGTTTAAGTATTTTTATTACATGTTAAGGAAACTAAGAATCAGACAAAGTCACACAAACTCTATAAATGGTGAAACCAAGATTTGAATCCAAGTCATTAGGATGCAAAGACCATTTAATTTTGTCACACTGTAGCTTTATTACTTATTACATATCAATTTCAATATGAGGTATTTGAACTTTCATAATCAGGTTACAAGCACTGGACATCTGATAAAATGGTATCATTACAGTCATTCATATTTTCTTAGAAGGGAATTTATTATCAGATAAAAGTTATCTCCTCCTTCTATGCCCCATAGTTATAAAATTAAAAAAACACACATTTACAAGTCACAACCACAGAGATCAAAATAACATTGCCAGGTCAACTCACAGAAATAAATGAAGTAAACCTTTTGTTTCTTCAGTGGATGAGTATCTCTAGGATTGTGAGACTACTGAAATTTCTTTGCATATAAAAAATCATAATAAAGCATCACAATACTGTAATACAATAAAAAACTAAAGCTTTATAATCTCCACTACTCCTGTAGAACTTTATGAGCAATCTTAAAATTACATTCCTCTTTGAGATCCCACTTACCTTTTTCATTGTAGCATCTCTTTCATCGTCCTTCTTATAATTCACATCCCATCCCAAATTCCAAAAGGTTAGGAGTCACGTGCATTACGTTCAGGACTTCAGTGTAGAGAAGCTCAATATTTTGAATGAATTAATGAATACTAAACTGTCCTTCCTTCCCTCATCCAGTTAGAATAGTATGCTACATTTATTCCCCACTCAAAAATTCTAAGAGGTAGGGAGGAAGATTAAAAAGCAAACTCTCACCTTATGGGAAGAAAGTGGCAGGAAATTAAATGAAATACTATGTAATCTCAATAGACAAACTGGTCCTCTTTCCCATTTTGTTTCCACAAATTTGTTTCTGATTAAGTGAGAAGACACTCTCAGACAAGTCAACAAATCAGGTCCGCATCCTGCTTTACTATTCAACATTTCTAGCTCTCTGAAAGATGGTGAAGGTGAAAAGGGTAGAGAAAATTGGGCAAACCCTAAGATGCCATTTGGTATCGTATATTTCACTTTTTTTTTTTTTTTTT
>PVKP010046388.1:0-15620 GCA_004027715.1 Plecturocebus donacophilus | reverse complement strand
TATACATTATTTGAATCCCTACTATAATATTTTTTATTATTCTACTTATATTGGTGATGAATTTAAGCATTAAATAATTTAGATAATATGCATAATATTATCCCCCTGATTTTTACCCTCAAGCTCATATTTGATTAATGCTCTTTTACCAGATTGATAAAGTGACTATGTATGTAACTGGCTGAAATATGCCAGTATGCTAATTCAGTAAGATCACTTGCTATTTCACTTCAAAATCAAAACCTTAGGTTTTCTAGGCCTATGTTACATTCCCTATAGAAGCACGCACACACACACACACACACACACACACACACACACACACACACACACATGCACCCCACATGTACATACTGCAAACAAAAACACAAATAATTTCTCTAGACTCATCTCTTATTTATGGCCTCATTCATTCATGTTACTGAAATTAGCTTCCTTATCCCTCTCCAAAATTATTCTTTTTAATCCATCCCCTCAAACATTTATCCTTTGAGTTACAAACAATCCAATTACATTCTTTAAGTTATTTTGAAATTCACAATTAAGTTATCAATGACTGTAGTCAGGCTGTTATACTATCAAACAGTAGGTATTATTCATTGTTTTTAATTTTTGGTACCCATTAACCATCCCCACTTTCCATCTCCCAGCCCACCCTTCCTAGCCTCTGGTAACCATCCTTCTACTTTCTATGTTAATGAGTTCATTGTTTTGATTTTTTAAAATATATTTTAAGTTCTACGATACATGAGCAGAACATGCAGGTTACATAGGTATACACCTGCCTTGACAGTTTGCTGTACCCATCAAACCTTCACCTATATTAGATATTTCTCCTAATGCTATCCCTCCCCTACCCCTAATCCCCTAAAAGGTTATAGTCTGTAATGTTCCCCTCCCTGTGTTCATGTGTTCTCATTGTTCAACTACCACTTATGAGTGAGAACATGCTGTGTCTGGTTTTCTGTTCTTGTGTTAGTTTGCTGAGAATGATGGTTTCCATCTTCATCCATGTCCCTGGAAAGGACATAAACTCATCAGTTTTTATGGCTGCATAGTATTCCATGGCATATATGTGCCACATTTGCTTTATCCAGTCTATCCTTGATGAGCATTTAGGTTGGTTCCAAATCTTTGCTATTGTGAACAGTGCTGCAATAAACATACATATGCATGCATCTTTATAGTAGAATGATTTGTAATCTTTTGGGTATATACCAGTAATGGGATTTCTGGGTCTAAAGGCATTTCTGGTTCTACATGCTTCAGGAATCACCACACTGTCTTCCACAATGGTTGGACTAATTTACACTCCCACCAACAGTGTAAAAGCATTCCTATTTCTCCACATCCTCTCCAGCACCTGTTGTCTCCTGACTTTTAAATAATTGCCATTCTAACTGGTGTTAATTGGTATCTCATTGTGTTTTCAATTTACATTTCTCTAATGACCAGTTATTATGAGTTTTTCATGTTTGTTGGCCACATAAAAGTCTTCTTTTGAGAAGTGTCTGTTCATATCCTTTACTCACTTTTTGATGGGGTCAGTTGCTTTTTTCAAACAAACGACCCCATGAAAAAATTGTTTTGATTTTTAGATCCCACAAATAAGTGAGACCATGTGATGTTTGTCTTTCTGTGCCTGGCTTATTGCAACATAATGACCTCCAGTTCTATCCATATTGTTGGATATGGATAGAATGGGATCTGGCTCTTATTTTTTATGGCTAAATAGTACTTCATTTTGTATATGTATCACATTTTTCTGATTTATTCCTCTGGTAATTAACACTTAGGTTGCTTCCAAATCTTTGCTATTGTTAACAGTGCTACAACAAACACAAGAGTGCAAATCTCTCTTCAATATGCTTATTTCTTTCTTTTGAGTATATACCCAGCAGTGGAACTGCTGGATAATATAGTAACTCAATTTTTAGTTAATTGAAGAATCTCTATTCTCCATAGTGATTGTACTAATTTACATACCCACCAACAACGTACAGTGTCCCAATTTCTCCACATTCTTGTTGTCATTTATTATTGACTGCTCAATTTTTATTCAATTGAGGAACCTCTAAACCCTTCTCCATAGTGATTGCATTAATTTACATTCTCAACAACAATGTACAGTATCCCCCATTTATCCACATCCCTGTCATCATTTGTTATTGCCCATTTTTGGATGTAAGTCATTTTAACTGGGGTGAGATGACATCTCATTGTAACTTTGATTTGTATTTCTCTGATAATCACTTATGCTGAGCATCATTTTATATGCCTGTTTGACATTTTTATGTCTCCTTTTGAGAAATGTTGATTCAAATCTTTTACCCATTTTTGGTTAGATTTTTTCCTATAAAGTTGTTTGAGCTTCTTATATATTCTCATTATTAATCCCTTGTCAGAGTGGCAGTTGGCAAATATTTTCTCCCAATTTGTGGGTTGTCTCTTCACTTTGTTGATTATATCCTTTGCTGTGCACAAGCTTTTTAAACTGATGTGATCCCATTTGTTCATGTTTGCTTTGATTTTCTTGTGGGGTATCGCTCATGAAATCTTTGCCCAGACCAATGTCCTAGAGACTTCCCACAGTGCTTTCTTGTAGTAGTTAGACAGTTTGTAGTCTTGGATTTTAGCCTTTAATACACTTTCATTTAATTTTTGTATATAGTGAGAGATAGGAGTCTAGTTTTATTCTTTTGCATATGGATAGCATGTTTTTCCAGCACCATTTATTGAAGAGAATGTCATTTCACTAGTGTATGTTTTTGGCATCTTTGTCAAAAATGAGTTCACTGTAGGTGTGTGGATTTATGTTTGAGTTCTCTATTCTGTTCCATTGATCTATGTGTCTGTTTTTATGCCAGTACCATGATGTTTTGGTTACTATAGCTCTATAGTATTAAACATTGTTCTTTTTGCATAGAATAGCTTTGGCTATTCTGAGTTTTCTGTAGTTCCATATAAATTTTAGAATATTTTTTCTATTTCTGTGAAGACTATCACTGGTATTTTCATAGGTGTTGCATTGAATCTTTAGATTGCTTTGGGCAGTATGGACATTTTAGCGATATTGATTCTGCCAGCCCATGCACATGGAATACTTTTCTACTTTTTGGTGTTCTCTTTATTTCATCAGTGTTTTATGGTTTTTCATTATAGAAATCTTTCACTTCATTTGTTAATTCCTAGTTATTTAATTTTATGTGTGACTATTGTGAATAGGATTGCCTTATTTCTTTTTCACATTTTCACTGTTGGAATAGAGAAATGCTACTGATTTTTCTACAATTGATTTTGTATCCTCAAACTTTACTGAATTTATCAGTTCTAATAGTTTTCCTGTGCAGTATTTAGGTTTTTCCAAATATAAGATCATATTATCAGCAAATAAGAATAATTTAACTTATGCCTTTTCAATTTGGATATCCTTTGAATTCTCTTGTCTGATTGTTCTAACTAGGACTTCTTTTACTATGTTGAATAACAGCTGTTAGAGTTGGCATCTTTTGTCATGTTTCAGAACTTAGAGGAAAAGCTTTCAGTTTTTACCGTTTCAGTATAATACTAGTTTGGGGTCTGTAATACACGGCTTTTATTATGTCAAGGTATAGTTCTTCTATATTCAGTTTTCTGAGATTTTTTGTCATAAAGGGACAGTTTCCAGCATTAACTGAAATGATCATATAGTTTTTATCCTTTATTCTGTTGATATAATCTTTCATGATTTATTAGTGTATGCTGAACCATCCTTGCATTCCATGGATAAATCTCACTTGTTCATGATTAATAATCTTTCTAATTGATGATTTCTTCATAAATATTAATCAGACACATTGACCTGTAATTTTATTTCTTTATGGGGAAGGTGTCTTAATTTGTATTCAGTTCTCAAAACCACTTATACAACAAATCTCCAAATTGTCTCTTTTGATAAGTTTTTCTTTATTCAGTATTTAATTCCAATATATCACATTTTAAATATTCCTTCATTAAAATTATTTTATTATGAGTAGTGTCATAAGATAGCTCATATAATGATCACAGGTCTCTTGCTGTTCTAAACATGTCAGTGTTTGGCATACTCAGTATCTTTTGCAGGCCAGGCAGGAAACCTGATTACCATTTTTAAGATTGTTATTTCTGTGGCCAGTATGTTTCATTATATCCTCCAAATGGCAAGAATAGAATAAGAAGGACCTATCTGTGTGGTAAGGGAGGGAAAGAGAGTCTGGCTCTAAGAAATTTGACTAGGAGGGTGAATCCTACCTAATGCATAGGTAGAATTGCTCTCTCAGGCCTGGGCCCTTGTGCCTCCCTCTCTCCCTCCTTTCTGAGAAGGACATGTAGTGAGATCAGAAACTTAAGACTTCATTTATCTTCTGTATTAGTTGTCTATAGCTAGAAAACAATCGTATCTTTCTCTGGCTTTCGTATCAGAATAAAACTGGCCTCATAGAATAAGTTTGGAAGTATTCCCTTCTTCTCTATTTTTGGGAATTGTTTCAGTAGTTCTTTAAATGTTTGGTAGAAATCAGATGTGAAGTCATCAGGTCCTGGGCTTTTCTTTGCAGGGAAATTTTTATTACAGCTTTGACTTTGTTACTTGTTATTGGCCTGTGCAGGTTTTAGATTTCTTTCTGATTAAATCTTAGTAGGTTGTATGTATTTAGTAACATTTCTTCTAGATTTTTCAATATATTGGCATATAGTTGCTCACAGCAGTTACTAACAATACTTTGAATTTCTGTATGAGTTGTAATGTCTCCTTTTTCATTTCTGATTTTATTTGGATTTTCTCTTATTTTTTTTTAGTCTGGCTAAAGGTTTGTCAATTTTGTTTAAATTTTCAGAAAACATTTTGTTTCATTAATCTTTTGTATTTTAATTTTATTTATGCTCTGATATTTATTTTGTTTTACTTCTAATATTTTTGGGTTTTGTTTGCTCTTCCTTTTCTATTTCTTTAAGATGTATCATTAGGTTGTTTACTTGAAGATTTTCCTCTTTATTTAAGTAGGCACTTATTATTGTAAACTTTGCTCTCAGTATTGCCTTTTCTGTATCCATAGGTTTTAGTAGGTTTTGTTCATATTATCATTTGTTTCAAGTAATTTTTTAGTTCTTTCTTAATTTCTTAATTGACCCACTGCTCATTCAGGAATATACAGTGTAATTTCCATGTATTTGTATAGTTTCCAAAATTTCTCTTCATATCAATTTCTAGTTTATTCCACTGTGGTCAGAGAAAGTATTTGACATTAGTTCAATTTTTAAAAATGTTTTAGGACTAGTTTTGGAACCTAACTTATGGTCTATCCTTGAGAACTATTCATGTGCTGAGGAAAAAAAAAAAAGGTATTGAATAGTTCTTGGATGAAATGTTCTGTAAACATCTCTTAAATTCATTTGGTCTATAGTGCAAATTAAATCTGATATTTCTTTGCTAATTTTCTGTCTGGAAAAATCTGTCTAATGGTGAAAGTGGGATGCTAAAGTCTTCAGCTATTGGCTGGGCATGGTGGCTCACATCCATAATCCTAGCACTTTGGGAGACAGAGGTGGATCACTTGAAGTCAGGAGTTCAAGGCTAGCCTGGGCCACATATCAAAACCCTGTCTTCACTAAAAATGTAAAAATAAATAATAATATTTCCAGCTATTATTTTATCAGAACCTATCTCTATATTTACCTCTAATAATATCTCCTTCATACATTTGGGTGCTCCAGTGCTTTGTGCATTTGCTTTTAGAATTATTATATCCTGTTGCTGAATTGACCCCTTTATCATTACATAGTGACCTTGTCTCTTACAGTTTTTGTTTTGAAATCTATTTTGTCTAAATATAGTGACTCCTGCCCTTTATTGGTTTTAATTGGCATTGAATATGTTTTTTCATTTTTTACTTTCAGTCTATATGTGTCTTTATGGTCAAAGTGTGTTTCTTGCAGGCTACAGATCAATTTTTTACTTAACAATTCAGCCAGTCTGTTTATTGATTGGAGGGTTTACTTACATTCAATGTTGTTATTTATAAGTAAGGACTCTGGCCATTTTGTTATTGGTTTTCTGACTGTTTTGTGGTCTCTTCCTCCTTTCTTTTCTTGCTGTCTTCTAGTAAAGGAGATTTTCTCTGGTGATATAATTCAGTTTCTTGATTTTTATTTTTTGTGTATCTATTGTTTGTTTGGTGTGTGGTTATTATAAGGCTTGCAAATACTATCGTGTAAGCCATTATTTTAACTTGATAAAAATACTATTTGAATAAACAAAACTAATAATAAACTCTACACCTTACTTTTGTCCTCCTGCTTTTTAACTTTTTATTGTTTCTGTTTATTGTTCTACATCTTGAAAAGTTGTTGTGGTTATTATTTTTACTTATTATTTAGTCTTTTTACTTAGGATAAGCATTGTTTATATACCACAGTTACAGTGTTTTAATAGTCTGTGTTTTTCTGTGTACTTACTATTAGCTGTGAGTCTTGTATCTTCAGGACTCATTATTGCTCATTAATGTCCTTTTCTTTCTGATTGAAGTATTCCCTTTACCATTTCTTGTAGGACAAATCTGGTATTGATGAAATCCAGCAGCTTTTGTTTGTATGGGAAAGTATTTTTCATGTTTGAAGAATATTTTCACCAGGTACACAGTTATAGATTAAAAGATTTTTCCTTCAGCATTTTAAATGTGTCATGTCATTCTTTCCTCACCTGTAAGATTTCCACTGAAACAACTGCTGTCAGATGTACTGAAGCCCCATTATCTGTTATTTGTTTGTTTTCTCTTGCTGCTTTTAGGATTTTTTCTTAATCCTTGACCTTTGGGAGTTTGATTATTAAATGCCTTGAGGTAGTTTTCTTTGGACCAAATCTGCTTGGTTGTCTAAAATATTCTTGTACTTGGATATTGATATCTTTCTCTAGGTTTGGGATTAAAACTCATTTCTACCCCTGGTTTACATTTTCTACTTTTCTTCCTAAGTTTTCTTAATAATAATTTAACCTGTGTAATATGTTCAGGGTAATTTATATTTATCAGTGACTGCTGAAATTTAAATAACAGCTGTGACATACACCTCTCCCTATCATACCTATTTGCTGTATTTTCTCTAGGCACTTTTTATCATTTAAGACATTTTGTCTTTCTTCTTTTTATTTGTAATATATACCCTCTCTATAGATTGCTAGCTTGACATGGATAAGAATTTTCTCTCTTTTGTGTAACACTCTAAGGTGAAGATTATAGTCTGGCTCACACAGTAGGTACTCAATTAATGGTTGTGGAATAAACTAATGAATGAAAGAATAATGCATGAAAAAAATGCCTGAAGTCGATAATAAATTTGACAGAAACATGTTTCAGCACAGAACTGAATACAGTTATGAACTACATAATTAACCAAAATTATGTCCTTGATAGCAACACAGGCTTAAATTTAAATTCATCCTTGTTCTCTTATGTACCGTGTGATGAGCATAGTTAGCATTTTCTTCAAACCTTGCATCTTTTAATGTAAAATGTTAATAATTTTTTCATAGCTTTGTTTGGGTATTGAATAAGAAGACATATGCCAGATAATGACATTTTCCTTCTTTGTTTTCATCCCTATATCCTGTAGGGTAAGATAAACATACATAAAGGTAAAATGAATGTGTGATTTATCTTTTAAACCACAACTCATCTAAGAGTAAAAGATACTAATATTTATAATTATATTGGGACAACAGATGCACATCAGGTCTGCCACAAACAACCAGAACGTATGGTTAGCCTACCTAATAAGCACACATAAATCTGAATATTGAAAATAATTAAAAGCATATCAAGTGTGCTGGGCATAGTGGGTTGGCACTTAGTATCATTTGCATCATTTTCAGAGGTTGGATATCTAAAAACAACATTTCTCAAGATTCCCTTGTGGCAAAGATTCTTAGTATAATTAGGTTTTTCCAGTTTAATGCATAACGTGAGATTCAGAGGGTATAAGTATAGGAAAGTGCATACTTCCTTTGTTTTAGCTGTTGCTGCAGAAAAGTACAGTGATGTTGAGATTTTTTGTAACAGAGGCCAGTGTCTAGCCACTACGTTAGTGGTTACTGAGAGATAGATGTGATAGAGGTGTCCTCCTGGTGCCTAGATCATAGCCACAGTGGTATTTTCTTGAAGTCAGACAAAGCAGCTCACAGGCAAGCCAGTTCCTCATGGAGTGATTCTGAAAGTTATGCCAAAAGAACCTTCAATTGATTAGTTAGCATCTACACTCCCATATTAAATGCTTTCTGCTAGTGATGGTTCTGTTTCCTGCAACCGAGAGTTAAAAAACATACAAGATGTACTAACAGAGCCTCCTAATTCGCAGCATGGCTCCTCCACTTAATGCTAGTATAATCTTTTCATAAGTGAGTGAGTAGTCTTGGCCAGTCTGCTTAAACAGCATACTAACAAATTCTGAAATATATCTTCACTTCAGTTGAGGATATAGAAGAATTATCATGTTTGTAATTGCTTGCTTCTCTGGAAGTTTTACCTTAAATATGTCTGTTGTGAATCAATATTTCTGGGATAAATTCTCTTAAATTGCATGGAAAAGCCACACATGTTCACTAACACTCTTATCTAATCTCAGTTATTCTGATATTGAAAATACATAACTACAAATAAAGTCAAATTAATAATTAATGAATATGCTGTGCTGTCTAGATAAAACTATGCTCACCTTTTACAATTAATCTTTAATTAGTAGTTGACTCAGGTTGGTATCTTCTGGCTCCCTCTTTTAATAATAAGAAAAGATATAGTCAGTGTCTGATAGACTTTCTGGGATAGGTATCTCTGGTGTAAGTATCTATGACAAGTATAAGTTTTTGCCTACATTGTCAAGTTCTCAGATTGGCATAATGCTCATGAGTCAAGATATTCTTGTAAAAGAGTATAAATGTATTAGTATTTATTTATCTGAAGCTTCCTAGAGAGCGTTATTGTTAATGATAGTATAAGATAATCATGTGTATACAAAGACCAATGCAATCTTTTCAGATGTTTGTGTTCAGACAACTGTTGCATCTGCTGAAAATAACAAAGTCTTCAAGAGACTGTTCATAATATATTTTTAGAATGTCATAACTTTCAATGTGAAATGATGAGTAGTTCTTAGCTTTAGGTGAAGCTGAGTCAATGAGAACTTATATGGAGTATGCTTACACCTCACAATCAGGAGAACAAAGCTGTTTAGGGCCAATTCTTTGCTTGAAATTGAATGAAACCCAATTGCACCTATGCTGTGATAATAAATATGTAAAAATCATGAATGCAAATGCATAACAATTGGAAGGAAACAGAAATGTTACTATAGTTGATTTGATAGTGTTAGTCGTATTTGGAATATTTTAACTGTACTTTCAGGTTATTGGCATGATAAACACATAGAAATATAATAAATTAAATTTCTGTCAAGCATTTTATCCTAAAAGTTATCATAATGATATCTCAATCTAATGTACACTCTGGTCAAGTATCCTGGTGATATCAAGTAGGCTGATTCAATTATGCTTAAATTAGAAATGGAGAAATAAGAGTCCCATGGACATTGGGGCTTATATAGACCAAGTGACTCCCCAACTGTATCTGGTAATAGCAATAAAGGAAGGAATATAACCCTATCAACATCCAAACTCTTTCAGGTTAACTAAACAACTCTAACAAGATGAGGTATTTTAAGAATATTATTTTCTTACAGTAAAGACTACATAAATAATAAAACATCACTACTTTACCTGGCATATAAACACAGATAAGAAAGTAGCACAGACTGAGAAATAATATAAAAGAGAAAATAAGGACATTAAAATTATATTATATTGCCTCTGGCTTACACAAACTATTTCAAAGATTCAATGACCTCTTTCATATAAAATTATAGAAAAATAAAATCAGAATATTTTCTCTGAAAGAAGTCTGCAGAAAGTTTGTGTGTTAAATAGCTTTATGCCTTCAGGACTATATATTTCACATAAAATACTAAGAAATCAGAAAACAAAGTAAAAGACGCCCAGGGATTTCAAATCTCATAGATTTACTTTAAAATGTTTTCTTGAGGAAATGAGTTTCCAATAAAGGGACACTCAAGCTATCAATACATCTACTGAAAAGAAAGTAAATGAAATATTCAATGACTTTTCTCAAAATAACAAAATTAATAAAGAAAACCATTGGAAACAGTAACCTATTTTAAAGACAAAAGTCCTATCAGGCTTAGCACTTTATTTTTCCTCTCCATTTCAGCGGCATTATCTACCAATAAATAACTGAACCCTATTTATCAGGATCAACACATTTGTTAATAAACACTAACATTAGCTTTCAAGCTTTGTATTTTCAAGTTTAAATTGTACTAAAAAGTTTATTCCTTCATTCCATTTTGAAATATAAACTATATATATATTACTGCCATTTTAGGTTATTTAAGCAGTCTTTCAGTGAAAATATATTCTATACATGATGAGTTCAATAATCCTTCATTAATAGTTTAAAATGTCAAAAACAAAAATTAAAATTATCTGCATAAAATTTTAAACTATTCTTCAATATGGAACATTTATACTTTAAAGTATTTATTGTATCCCTAGAAGAAGGATCTTTCTTAACATTTTCCAATCTTGAGCATTGGGAAATCTTTTAAAAATTATTTGGCAGCTAAATGTTAGACTATCTCTTCCATTACCTTATACTACTAATAAGTTACTATAATAGGTTTAATGTGTATTATTTTTTGAGATATTTAAATATACAAGTCAAACATTATCACAAGATAATTGACTCATAGGTAAGGAATCACAAGGAAAATATATAAAAGTCAAATATTTTATAAAATTTTTATCAATGAGTTTTATCAATGAGTTTTAAAATTTTTATCAATGAGTTTTATCAATGAGTTTTAAATATCAATGAGTATTTAAATGATAATTCAGTGAATATCCACATATACATTGAGTGCTATATATATGTCAAATATTGTGAAACACCAATGAGAGATAGAGGAATAATGTGTTGCCTATTAGACAGAAAAATATTTTTTAAAAAAGATAACACTATATTGATGAGTTCATAGAGAATTTGGGAAGTCACAAACAATATTAATTTCTGAAATGATAGAATATTTTAATGGGATTTGGTCATATTATCAAACATTAAAATTATGTCCTCATTGACTCAACAGTCTCTAAGGAATTCTTCCTGCAAAGCTTTCCTAAGAAAACAGTAATACGTGAATATATTATTCTGTAATTTGCTCTCTTAATAATATATTTTGCTCAACCTAAATATTTACATTTGATCCCAGAGTATTGACTTACCACAATTTATTTAATATTTATTATATCTTTTTTCTATTTCAAATAAGGTATAATAAAAATCTTTTCAGCAGAGTATTTCTATGTGATGACACTTCGATTTCTATAGGATCAAGGCCTAGAAAATAAGTTGCTCATTCAATGGGTATGTACACTTTAATGTTTAAAAATGCTGCTAAACAAATTTCACAAAGTTTTGAGTGAAGTCCAATTTTATTGGAGATTATGATTGCAACACTGAATATTATCAATCTGAGATTTCTGTCAACTTGATTGTTTAAATAGATCTCATTTCAATCATCATGTCCAAGATGGCTAGTGAAGTGGAAGCTATTTTCATTGATGGTTATTTGCATTTTCTCTTCATTTTATTAACATATATAACTTTTTATGTAAAGCAGAAATATTGACTTTTTATCTGTTAAATACTTCAAACAGCAGTTTGGGCCATGTATATTTGTCAATTAGTGAAAATTTTTGTTCTACACAAATAACATTAGAGTGTGGTTCAACCATATATTTTATCTCAGTCTATTATTTGTTATTTGACTCTGTTTATTTCTTTAAAAGTAAAATTTTAATTTAATATAATGTGTACTGTACATATATTCCTTTATGTTATACTTTCATATTATTATAGATTCATAGCTTGGTACATAGCATAAAATGGGACTCTGTTTTCTTTCAAAGCAATAGTTGCTTTTAGTACTTCAAAATTAATTCATTATTAATAAATTTCCATTTATTTGTAGAACTGGAAAATTCTTACAGGCTTTTAGAGTTAATATAACAGTTTAATCATTTTTTAAATATGGATAATGCACTAAACTAATTTTTTCTATGACTCCTGAATAATATGAATTGCAAAATGATCACAGATTGAATTTAAATTTTACAAAATGATACTACAAAAACATATTACATTAATTAAAATATGACAAATTTGCCCTAAAGGTAAAATGCTATTTGCAATGGGAAAATGTTACTGATGGCTATAATTTCTTATGGGATTGACTTATTAAAAATTTAATGAACTATGTGATGACCTGAAATTATCAGCTTTTTTGGCTTCTGAAACCTTTGCTGTTTACAGCATATTGTGATATCACTTGTCTTCATTTTTCTTGGGCATCATGAAGACTATCTCCATACTTTCCCAAATAGGCTGCATGTTTTAAAGCAATATTACTTGGAAGTAAAATGTTCCCAAGCACAAACAAAAGCACAAGGCTATCCAATGTTCAAAATATATTTCTGCATTTCATTATTCAAATTAAAACAAAAAACACAAAATGTAAAAATTATTGGAGAGCACTTCTAAAAGCATAGGATTAACTGCAGGGAACACTTTGTAGGATGCTGATGAATGGGTCTATCTCTGTTTCCCTTTAACAAAGGGAGAGGAGTACGGATTTGCAGATTAAAACAACAAAACAAAACAGTAAAAACAGAACACATGCATTTAATACCAGTAAAATGCAGACACTTCCCTAGTGCTGTAGAGCCAAGATTCTCTAGCAAACCCTGCATATGCACATTAATCATGACTGTTTACCAAGGATGAAAATGAAGCTCAGAGAAATTTTAAGAATTTCCCTGAACCACAAAATTATTAGACATGAGACTTAGTTTTCATACCTAAGTGTGTCTTTTCCAAAGCCTCTGTCTTTCTGCTTTCAACCCTGAAGCAATAACTTTCAGCTGAGTGTCTACTATTTAACTGGTTCCTGCTCACTACATATGGCTTCATTTCACTGCTCTCATATTTGCTGAAAAATGTTAGAAAAGGCAAACAACTTATTGACAAAATGAGTCTATGGCAGTCAATTTAATTCCAAAGCTCTTTCAAAATCCTCCCAGTAATCTTAGCTGCTTTTTCTTATATATGTATGGCTCCATATTTCTAAAAAATATATTAAAAACATATTTTGTCATAATTAACAGCAATATGATTATGCAGATGGCCTAAGCTCACACAGGCATACAACAAAATGACATAAATACAGAAACAAACAAAAAAAATGAGAGATCAGACTAGCATGTTTAATTCCCTGAATTTTAACCTTGATTGAATTCAGTGGTACTTTTTAGCAGAACTCCCTCCTGCTTTACACCTGAAAGCAGATGGAGGCAGATTGCATCATGAGTTCAGTCCTTTCAAATTACAATAGTTTATGATGCTTATCTGCATTTTAATCAGATACAAAGGATTTATTCCTGAAATGCATCAAGAAGGCCTATTTTTAGCACTTGGCAATGCATCAGAGAGTTTATGGCCAGTCAAGTAAAATATGTTGCACATTTTTACTTTGTATCTCTTTCTTGTGAGTTTATATTACATGGACAGGGTTGTCAGCAGTTTTATTAGTAGCTGTGCATAATCCTTTCAAAGTAGGGAGGCAGATGTAATTTCATACACAAAATTTATTTTTATTAGAATTAACTCATTTTAAAAGGAGTTGGGTTATGTCATTCAATTTAATAATCATTTATCTAAAATGTTAGACTTAATAACAAAGAACATAGTTAGCAAATGGTAGCATCCATCTACTATAGCCTTCTTAAGATCAAATATGACTTGATCAGCATACATCCATACCTGGAAATTAAGTAGGGCATCAGCTCTATGATATTAATAGAACAAATGAGGAGATTTTAATGTTACTTTTTAGAGGATACTATTAATTCACATTTACAATTTGTGGCAATTATGAAATGGAATCCTCATCTTCAATATGGTAGCTCTACCATGTTGAATAAAATAAATTTTAGTTTTCCACCTAGTATTCGAATGATTCCAGACTTTGAAATCTACATTGCTATTTTTAAAATTGATTTTTACATACTAACTGAAAGATAATAAGGGATAAAAAATGTATTAAATTACTAAGGTTCCAAAACAAATATCAAAAATAAAGAGAATACTTAAGAATTCATGTTGAAAAGTATGCTTTTATGAGGATGTATTTAAATGAATACACATGAACTTGTAATATTTATATCTTTAGTTCAAATACTTCTTAAGAGATAAGATATGCAAATGTTGCAGAATTTAAATCATCACATTTTTTAAATATATTATCCTTTTGCAAATTCAATTATGTAAAAACATTAATTACTCAAATGAAATTCAAAGAATAATCTCAATTTTTCTGGCAATCAAAATTGTTTACTTAACTATAGTTTCTCAAATGGGAATTGACTATATTACATTTTTACCTGTTTAGATGTTTACTGATCTATTGTTAAAAACCAGCAAAGAGAGAATGTTGTCAACAAATTAATAACATCTTATTTCTGGAAGAAAACATGTAGTCTTTGTTATTAAAGTCTTTCATGAAATAAGTGTACATATTTTTTAAATGAAATTCTATTCATCAATCTATAGTAGCCTGAAAAAGACATGGCAGAAATTTAATTCTTTAGAGATGTAAAGCAAATTAATATAAATTCATTTTATAACTATAGGTCTAATTTTTATTTTGCCAATAAAAGTTGATTAGAGCAAATCAGGTATAGACTTTGCTCTTTGTAGAAAATAGAACGTAGATGATATCATTAGTATGATGGAAGCAGCTGTGATAGAACATAATCCATATATTTTCATTAGAAGACCTGAATTTCCTTTCAGTTTATCTACTTAGTGTGTGATTTTGAACATTTCATTTAGCCCCATTAAGACTCAGTACTAGAATGAGTATTATGTTTTTCTTCAAAAATGGTTGTGAAAGTTTACTTACATAATCTATATAAAACTCTTACCAAGCTGTATAATGGATAAAAATTTGAAGTTTCACATTTTTCCTTTTAAAAATCATTTTCATATTCCAAAGTCTCTGTACAACTTCTATTGTCCACTTTCTATAGGTTTCTAATCAGATTTGTCAATTCGGGGCACATGCCCAATTTTAGGCAGCTGATGGATATATACTATTAAATCGGTAGTCAGAGGCAGCTATAGATAGATGTGTGTGCAGATGTGAAATTCCCATCTAGTGAACCACTCTAGTGAATCACTGGCCTCTATTCTTTATAGTGGGGTCTTTGCTCATGATCCCTCCAAGTTTAACTAATCTCTCAATGATGTTTCCTTCTTTAAATTTTACAATTATTGTGTAGTCTCTTTTTATCTAATATTAAATATTTTTCACCTAAATATGCATTGAATGAGTTCTTTTCTGGCCAAACCCTGGCCAAATAAACAGTTACCTTTAATGTCTATGTCAACTGTTGGATTGAAAAAAATACACAGCAGTCCTTTGTGAAC
>PVKP010046387.1:0-15593 GCA_004027715.1 Plecturocebus donacophilus | reverse complement strand
GGAGACCCTGCAGGCCAGAAGAGAGTGGGGGCCAACATTCAACATCCTTAAAGAAAAGAACTTTCAGCCTAGAATTTCATATCCAGCCAAACTAAGCTTCATAAGTGAAGGAAAAATAAAATTTTTTGTGAACAAGCAAGTACTCAGAGATTTCATCACCACCAGGCCTGCTTTACAAGAGCTTCTGAAAGAAGCACTACACATAGATGGGAACAACCAGTATTAGCCATTCCAAAAACATACCAAAAGGTAAAGAGCATCACCATAATGAAGAATCTACATCAACTAATGAGCAAAATAGCCAGTTAGCATTACCAGAAGCTGCAATTTTCATCTCTGATAAAACAGACTTTAAAACAATAAAGACCATAAGAAACAAAGAGGGACATTACATGGTGGTGAAAGGATCGATGCAACGAGAAGAGCTAACGATCCTAAATTTATACACACCCATTACAGGAGCACCCAGATACACAGGGCAATTTCTTAATGACTTACAAAGAGACTTAGACTCCCACACAATAATAGTGGGAGACTTTAACATTACACTGTCAATATTAGACAGATCAATGAGATAGAAAATTAACAAGGATATCCAGGACTTGAACTCAGATCTGGAACAAGTAAACTTAACAAATATTTACAGAACTCTCCTCCCCAAATCCACAAAACATACATTTTTCTCAGTATCACATTAACACCTATTTTAAAAGTGACCACATAATTGGAAGTAAAGCACTCCTCAGCAATTGCATAGCGTTTCACAGGTTTAAATAAAATATTGGTTGGCTGCTTGTTTGTTATTTTCATCCCTTATTCCTTCCTGTCTCCATTGTCAAGCACAATTATTGGCATAAAAGAGGTTTTTAATACCCATTTTTAGACTGCATTCTAGCCTGGGCAATAAAACAAGAATCCCGTTCTCTCTCCCTCTTTCTCTTCCTCTCTTTCTCTCTTTCATTCTTTTTTTTCTTTCTTTTGCTCTTTCTCCTTTTCTCTCTTTTTCTTTCTTTCAAAAAAGAAAAGTGTCTGTTCATATCCCTTGCCAATTTTTCAATGTTTTTTTTTTTTCTTGTAAATTTAAGTTCCTTACAGATGCTGGATATTAGACTTTTGTCAGATGCATAGTTTGCAAAAATTTTCTGCCACTCTGTAAGTTGTCTGTTCAATGTGTTGACATTTTCCTTTGCTGAAGTGCACTAATCTTAAATGAACAGTTAGATGATTTTTACATGTGTACACCCAGGTAATCACCATGCAGATCAAAATACAAAACATTTCCAACACTGGTAAAACTCCATTGTGTTTGTTTTCAGAACATATATCATCACTACTACTTCTATCCCTGCCTGTCCAGAGGTAACCACTACTCTGATTTCTATAAACATTATTTACTTTGCTTTTTGTTCAACTTTCTATAAATGGAATCCTATATTACACATTCATTGTGTGTAGTCTTCTGTTTCTGACTTACTTCACTTAAAACAATATGCAAAAGGGGCAACCTGGTTGTAGACTATACCAGTAGTTCTATTTTAATTTTTTTCTTTTATCACTGATACTATCCATTGTATGAATATATCACAACTTGTTTGTTTTTCTGCCTGTTAGTGGAGTTTGAATTGTTTCAATTTGGGGTTATTGTGAATTAAGCTGCAATGATCAGTCTTGTGAAAGTTTTTTGCAGGGACTCTTCTCTTGGGTAAATATCTGGAACTGAAATTGCTGTGTCATAAGGTAGGTGAATGTTTAACATTAGATAAAGACAATTTTACAAAGTGGTTGTATCATTTTGTACTCAGCAATTTTGAGAGCTGATCCACATTCCTGCCACCATTTGATATTGTTAATCTTTAAATTTTTTTTTCTTTTGAGATGGAGTCTTGCTTTGTTACTCAGGCAGGAGTGCAGTGGTGCTACCTCTACTTACTGCAAACTTCACCTCCCTAGCTCAAGAGATTCTTTTGCCTCAGCCTCCCAAGTAGATGGGATTACAGGCACTCACCATCATGCCTGGCTAATTTTTGTATTTTTAGTAGAGTCAGTGTTTCAGCATGTTGGCCAGACTAGTCTCGAACTCCTGACTCCAGTGATCTTCCTGCCTTAGCCTCCCGAAGTACTGGGATTACAGGCTTAACACCCATGGCTGACCTAAAATTTTTTAAATTTATTTTTAGCCATTTTTGTGCCTGCGTGACATTACTTATTGTGGTTTTAGCTTGTAATTACCTAATTATGTAAATACTTTTTCGTATGTTTATTGGTCATTGAGATAGCCACATTTGTGAAGTGCCTGTTCAAATCTTTTATCCATTATTGTTATCAGATGTTTAGTCTTTCTATAATTGATTTGTAATGCTCTGTCAGATTTGTGTATTGCAAATTTTTCCTCCCAGTGTGTGACTTGTTGCCTTTTTATTTTTCTACTGTTGCCTTTGATGAGCAGATATGTATAGTTTTGATAATGTGTAATTTTTCAAATTTTAATTTCATGATTGGGGCTATTTAAGTACTGTTTAAGAAATTTTGTTTGCCTCAAAGTCATAAAGTTATCCCCCTATACTTTCTTTCAGAATCTTTATAGCTTTTTCTTTTACAAATAAGTATATGATTCATTTCAAGTAAATTTCTGTGTATAGTGCAAGGCAGGAATCAAGGTTCATGTCTTTTTGTGTGGGTTATTGTTATATCTGGTTGCTGCAGCACCATTTATTGTAAAGGTGGTCTTTTTCCCACTGAATTGTATTGGTGCCTTTGTAGTAGATCATATGGACTCTATAAGTAGGTCTATCTATTGATAATTTTTCTGTCCTTTGTCTAACGCCATGCTCTTTTAATAACTGTGCCCTACTGATTTTGAAAAGCACAGTCCTTTTCTCAGTCCTTTCTTCTCATCTTATGTATAGTATTTGAATTAGCCAGCAACTCGTGTTCTTTGTGGGGAAAAACATAGGCACTGAAGGAGGCAGATTTGTCTTTAAAATATAGCTCAATCACCATATAATGGCAATTTAAGATCAAGGGCAAGTGTGAGAAAAAAAATATCCAGAACTTGAAAATAAGGCCAAAGAATGACTGCATGTCATACTGGAGTATTGCTTAATAGATCTACCCAATGACTATTTTATTCTCCAGGAGATATGCCTTTGATTTGTTCTTTGCCATTTATTAGAACTAATATTGTGTAAAAAGTTAACTTGTAAATTTTTGCCCTATAGAGAAGCAAATCATTTTTAACTAGCAGGGAATATAACTGCAAAGGCTATAGTTTATTTTTACCTATAGAATATTAACATATATGACATTCTAATTTAGCAAACTTATTTCAGCTTATAAGTTTAAACATATCTTTTGTGACAGGCTATGTATACTCAATTTCTCTAATTTTTCTATAAGCCAGCTTTACCATCATGCTTGTTTTCCCATTAAAGAGACAGACATTGGAGACCTATTCATTCCATAATTATATGATAGTCATATCTTTAAATTTTGAAAATTATACTTTGACCATCAGAGAGCAGTTAAATGTTATTCCAAGAAGGTATGTGAACTGGGTGACTGTTGATGTCATTATCCAAGAAGGAGAATATATAAGAAGAATTTTCTTTCTTTCTTTTCGATACAAAGCCTCACTCTGTCGCCTAGGCTGTTGTGCAATGGCATGATCATGGCTCACTGAAACTTCCACCACCCAGGCTCAAGTAATTCTCCCACCTCAGCCTCCTGAGGAGCTAGGACTACAGACCTGTGCCACCACACCCGGCTAATTTTTGTATTTTTTGTAGAGACAAGGTTTTGTTTCCCATATACCCAGGCTGATCTCAAACTCCTGAGCTCAAACAATCCACCCACCTCAGCCTCCCAAAATTCTGTGATTAGAGGCATGAGCCACAACACCAGGCCATAAGAAGTATTTTTAAGGAAGGTAATAATTTTTGTTTTGTTATATTATGCTCTGAGGTGGAAATGGATGACTCACATGAAAATATAGGTTTGAAGAGTGTGAACAGAGGGCTAGAGGTAAAAAAAAAATTAGAAATTTTGGAGTTATCAGCATGTAGGTGAAACTTAGCAGGTGAGAGTGCCTAGGGATATGAAAGTATTGAGGACATAATTGTGAATTTAAAAATTTAGGGAATGGATTTTAAAAAGCCATAGAAGGAAATTAGGAAGGAGTAGTGAAAAGTAGCCATGAGAGCAATTTTAAGGAGTGAGTGGTTAATGTGCAGATGTGACCCAGGAGACAACTAGGATGGGAATTAGAAAGAAGCAATTGAACTTAGCAATTAATAAGCTTTTGGTAACCTAGTAAAAGCATTTTCAATAGAAAGGTGAGGATGTAAATCAGATTTGCTCTGGGTTGAGAGAGAATGAAATATGAAGAAATGGATGTTATAAATACAGATTAATGTTTCAGGAAGTTTGAATATAAAACCTAAATCAGACCATACTAATTCACTGCTTAAAACAACTGGCTGATGGATTTCCAGTACACTTGGAATAAAATTTACCCCATCATCATAGTCTTTTAGGCTGCATATGATGAGGATTCTGGCTTATCAATCTGACTTCTTTTGCCATTTTGCCACTCTCATTATGCAGCAAACTTACTGTTTTTTTCTTTTCCTCAAATATACCAGCCATTTTCCTATATTAAGGACTTTGCCTTTGCCATTTCACCCTCTTGATAGACTCTCCCTCCAGATCTTTGCAAGGCTGGAAGGACAGCTTTGAAGGTGTACAGTTCAGATTTCCTTTCAAGAGAACCTGCTGTGAGGAGCAGAGTTAACACCCTCTAGTGGCTGTGACTTCTGATGCACCTCAGCATTCATACTGAGGCCAACTGCATCCAGCCAAGGACTGAGCACTATCACTGGGGATGATCAGTGGGGACACCAGGCTGGGCCATTCTTGCCAAAGGCAGGACTTCTTTAATAGACAGTTTCTACTGTGGGGCTCTCATTGGCCTGACTGAGACTTTCTCACAACTGTGCTGCCTATCCAATCCTCTTTCCTGATCTCCTTTCCCAGGTGCCAAAACTGCACTGCAGTTTGAAGACTCTCCTGCCTTCTCTTGCTTGCCACACTTTTATCCTTCACAGGTGTTTTCTGGTCTATTTTAAAACAAATCCTATCTTGTCATCTAGACCTTCGAGGACCTGAACTGACATAGCCAGCAATCACTTAATATCTCAGCTCAAATGTCACTTTCTCAGTGACCTCAAATCTATAGTACTAAATTCTTGGTCACCTCCTAATTCTCGTCTTAGATCCTTTATAATGGCAAAAACCACAATTACTTTTGTGCCAACTCAAAAAGAGATATAAAGGATATTACAACCATATAAAATGTCTTGTCCCAGATTAGATATTGGTTTGAACAAAACAACTGTAAAAGGTATTATGGAGACAAATGAGGAAATTTGAATACGAATTAGGAATTAGATGACATAAAATATTACTTATCCTTGTATCCCAATTTTTAAAGTATTTTTGTATACCATTTTAAAGTAAATTATAGAGATTTTGAACATTTCACCTCTAAACAGTTTGCATTTCCAAAAAAAAAATTTCATATATATTCTTATAGTGCCTGAAAAAAGTTAATATTTTCTTTATATTCTCTTATTCCTAATTCCTATTCAAATTTCCTCAGTTGTCTTCATGATGCCTTTTACAGCAGCTTTGTCCAAACTAGTATCTAATCTGGGACAAGACGTTTTATCTAGTGGTAATATCCTTTAAATCTTTATCAATCTAAGTTACTGCCTTTTTCTTGGCACTGGCTTGCTGAAGGGAATGGTCAGTTCTTAAGGAATGTTTTACTTTCTGTATTCATCTGATTGTTTCCTCACAGCATAACTTTAATTTTTTTTTTGAAAGGGGTTCCTCTGTCTCCTATATTTTCATAATCTCAAACTGAGACTCTCTACCCATTAAACAGCAACTGCCCATTCTTTCCTTCATCCAGTCCCAGATAATCATCATTCTACTTTCTGTCTCTATGAATTTCTCTATTCTAGGTACCTCATATAAGTAGAATGATAAGAGTATTTGTCATTTTGTGTCTGGCTTATTTCATTTAACAATGTTTTCAAAGTTCACCCATATTGTAGTATGTATGAGGATTTCATTTCTTTTTAAGGCTGAGTAATATTCCAGTGTATTTACAGACTATATTTACTTTATCCAATGGACATTTGGGTTGTTTCTACCTTTGGCTGTTATGAATAATGCTGCTACAAATATGGGTAAACAGCTACCTGTTCTAGATTGTTTTCATTTCTTCTGGGTATATACCCAGAAGTGGAACTGTTGAATCATATGGATCACAGGTGTTTTTTGAGAAGCTGCCATATTGCTTTCCACAGGATCTCTACCATTTTACATTCCCACTTGCAACACAGAGGGTTCCAATTTCTCCACGTTCTTGCCAATATTTGCTATTTTCAGATGTTGTTTGTTTCTATACCAGCCATTTTAATGGATGTGAAGTGGTATTTCATCAGATTTTGATTTCAGTTCCCCAGTGATTAGTCATATTCAATATCTTCTCATGTCCGTATTATTCATTCGTATGTCTTCTTGGTGAAATGTCTATTTGAGTCCTTGGCCTATTTTTAGATTGTTTTTCTGTTGTTCAGTTATATGATTTCTTTATACATTCGGAATACCAGTCCTTTATCAGATACATGATTTGCAAGTATTTTCTTCCAGGTGGGTCTCTTTTTCACTCTCTTCATAGTATGTTTTGATGCTCAAAAGTTTTTAGTTTTGGTGAAGCCCAATCTATTTATTTTTTGTTTTGTTGCCTGTGCTTTCCACTGAAGATCTTTCCTGATCCCTTTCTTCAGTTGTCATTGTTCTCTCCAGAGTTAATTGCTGGTTACACAGCTTGGTGTGTATTTTATTTATATAAAGATATTTTATTTATATAAAGATGTGCATTTGGGCCAGGTACAGTGGCTCACGTCTATAATTCCAGCACTCTGGGAGGCTGAGACAGGTTGATTACCTGAGACTGGGAGTCTGAGACCAGCCTGACCAGTGTGGTGAAACCCGTCTCTACTGAATATACAAAAATTAGCCAGGCGTGGCGGCATGGGCTTGTAGTCCTAGCTACTTGGAAGGCTGAGGCAGGAGAATCACTTGAACCCGGGAGGTAGAGGTTACAGTGAGCTGAGATTACACTGGTGCATTCCAGCCTGCTGGGTGACAGGGCAAGATTCTGTCTCAAAAAAAAAAAAAAAGCACATTTGTATAGTCAGATCTATCATTCTTTTATGGGTTCTAATCTTAATAATTATGCTGAAGAAGTCTTTCTGAAATCTGAGATTATCAAAATAAGTATATGTTAAGTTTTTTATAAACTTTTAATTTGTCTTGATTGTATTTTGATGCAAAATCTTTTTTTTCAGATTTTTTTTTTCAATGATTATACCATGAGATACAAAATCTGAAATGTGGATCTAACTTTATTTTCCTGATGGACTGTAGAATACATTTTGTCCAAACGAAGTTTTCCTTCCATTCTACACTTTTATTAAAGTACTTCATGGATGTGGTTTATTAAATATAGTTCATAAGGCTAAAAGTCACCTTCCCTATTATTTTCCATTTTTCATTTCAACTGTAAAAGCAGTTGTGGGAACAAAATAAAGAATTTAGAAAATCACCTGTCATATACCATTTCTGAGTTCCCGAAGATACACTCCAGCAAAGTAAGAGTGAAACATAATAACAGGATGAAGATGTGAAATATGAGGAATGGTGGCTTTAACCAAAGAATCCAATTGTTGTTTGACAGATCTAAAAAGCAATTGGTCTCAGTTGGAATAGAAAATCAGTGTCTCATTTCCCAGAGGTAATCCATTTTAAATACTCTTAACAGTCTCATCTTTTTAAAGAAAACAGAACATTTTTTAGAGCACTTTTAGGTTCACAGCAAAATTGAGCAGAAATTTCAGAGCTCACATGTATCCTCTGCCCCTATACTTGTGCAACGTCTCCCCTACTATCAATATCTTGCATGAGAGAGGTACATTTACGACAACTGACGAACCTACATTGATGCACTATTATCATCCGAAGTCCATAGTCCACATTAAGATTCACTTTTGGTGTTGTACTTTCCATGGGTATTGACAAATATATAATGAAATCTGTCTATTATTATAGGGTCATATAGTTTTCACTACCCTAAACATCCTCTGTGCTCTGCCTATTCATGCCTCCTCTGCCTGATCCCCGACAGCCACTGATCTTTTTGCTGCCTCTATAGTTTTTGTCTTTTCCAAAATGTCACATACTTGGATCATATAGTATATAGCCTTTTCAGCTTTGCCTTCTTTTCTTAGTAATATGCATTTAAGTTTCCTTCATGTCTTTTCATGCCTTGATAGCTTTTTTTTTTACTGATTTCTTTTTATTTTTTTAAGATAGTCTCACTCTGTCACCCATGCAGGAGTGCAGTGGCACAATAGTTCACTGTAACCTCGACCTCCTGGGCACAAGCAATCCTCCTGGCCTTAGCTTCTCAAGCAGCTAGGACCTCAGGTGTGTGCCATTGTGTCTATTTAATACATTTTTTTTTGGGCTGGGCACTGTGGCTCACACCTGTAATCCCAGCACTTTAGGAGGCCTAGGTGGGTGGATCACTTGAGGTCAGGAGTTCCAGACCAGCCTGGGCAACATGGTGAAACCCTGTCTCTACTAAAAATACAAAAATTAGCTGGGTATGGTGGCATGTTCTCATAGTCCCAGCTACTCTAGAAACTGAGGCATGAGAATTGTTTGAGCTTGGGAAGCAGAGATTGCAGTGAGCCGAGATCTCATCATTGCACTCCAGCATGGGCAACAGAGCATGACTCCATCTCAAAAAAAAAAAAAAAACTTTTTAATTTTTTTGGTAGACACGGGGCATCTCACTATGTTGCTCAGGTTGGTCTAGAACTCTGAGAACTCCAGGCCTCAAGTGATCCTCCTGCCTCTGTTTTCCAACACGCTGAGATTACAGGTATGAGCCACTATGCCTGGCCTGTTTTGTTCTTTTTAGAGGTGAATAACAGTCTATTGTCTGGATGTACCACAGTTTATCCTATAATCTATTGAAGACATCTTGGTTGCTTCCCAGTTTTGGCCATTATAAATAAAGCTGCTATAAACATCTGTGGTCTTTTAAATATTTCATCTTTTGTTTCTAATAAGTTCACTCATTTTCTTTAAACGTAAGTTTTTTAACTTAACTTTTAAAATTTGTATTTCTAAGGCTAAGCTGCCTATTTGTGGTGATCTAATATGTTTGTCTTGTTCTTTTTATATTTTGTCAGTTGTCTGTGTCTTAGGGTGAGTTCTCTGGGAAAGAGATTATGAGACAGATTTCCATAAATGAAGTTTATTGGGGAAGCCTCTCAGAAACAAGGGGCTGACAAAAGCAGAACTAGACACAGGGAGAAGTTAAACCATGGTGCTGTCAAAACAGAAGCCTCAGCTTACTGGATGGGAAACAATCAAGTTGCAGAGGACCTTCAGAGTTCCCTTGAATTGACGCAAGGAACTCAGCCCTTTTTCTTCCACACTAACCAGTCTTTGGAAGTGTTACACAAGGAAGGTTTGTAATCTTTTGCAAGACACATACCTTTGGTGGAGGGCAATTTCCTGGGGGAACTAAATTGTGAGTTTTTAGCAGTCAAAACTCCTGGAAACTGGGGATATAAGTTCTTTGGTTCTGAAACGAGAAAGGTAAGTGGTACTTCATAACATTCACTGCAGCTTGATATTGCATTATTTTAGTTTACATCATTTTTAAGCCATAATTTTCTTATAAAATTTTAGTTTTTTTTCAAAGACTTTCTAATTACCTTCTTTTTTTTCTTATCAATACTTTCTTCACCATGTCACTGAGTATGCTCATGTTCTCTACCTATTTCTATCTACTGCGTGGAACTCATTCAATTTTTCTTCTTGAAAACATTTCCCTAGTTGTCTATCTATTTATTTTAGGCCAGCTGCTTTCTAAGCCTCTGTATCTCCCCCTTTTCTCTTTCATCTCTTATGAGATGTATTCATTTTCTATTGCTACCATATTACTACACATTTAGTGGCTAAAATCAACACTCACTCATTATGTCACAGTTCCATAAGTCAGAAGTCTAGGTACAGTGTGGCTCAACTACATCTTCTGCTTAGGGTCTTACAAGGCCTACCAAGGTGTCAACAGGGCTGAGCTTCTTTCAGGAGGCTCTCGGGGGTGAATCTACTTCCAGGTTATTCAGGTATTACACAATTCAGTTCCATAGTTTTGTAGAATTGGGGTCCTCAATTTCTTGCTGGTTGTTGGCTAGGGTCATCTCAACTTTGAGAAGCAGCGTTTATTCTTTGACTCATGATCTCATTTCCTTTTCAAAGCCTATAATTGTTGCTTATTATCTATCTATCTATCTATCTATCTATCCATCTAATCTAAGACACAGTCTTACTCTGTCACCCAGGCTGCAGTGCAATGGCACGATCTCAGCTCACTACAACCTCCACCTCCCAGGTTCAAGCAATTCTCCCACCTCAGCCTCCTGAGTAGGTGAGACTACAGGCACATGCCACCATGCCTGGCTAATTTTTGTATTTTTAGTAAAGACAGGGTTTTGCCATGTTGGCCAGACTGGTTTCAAATTCCTGACTTCAGGAGATTTACCCGCCTTGGCCTCTCAAAGTGCTGGGATTACAGGTGTGGATTACCATGCCTGGCCAGAGTTCTTATACTTTAAATCTCTCTAACCTCTCCTGCTTCATTTTTCCTGCCTCTAAGTGGAAGTTCTCTGATTTTTAGCACTCATGTGATTAGACTGAATCCCCTGGATAATCCAGGATAATCCCCTCTTTTAAGGTTGATAACCTTAATTACACCTACAAAGTTCCTTTTTCCATGTAACATTAATAAATTTCCAGAATTAGGACATGGACATGTTTGGTGGGTCATTCTGTCTGCCACACTCTTGTATTTTACATCTATCGTATTTTTGGATTTCATTCTTACTTTTCTGGAGTACATTTTCAGACGTACTCACACTTGATTTTTGTTCTGACAGGGAACAGAATTCTAAGTTCAAAATAATTTTCACTTACAATTTTGAAGGTATTGTCTTTTGGTATCTAAAGTTTCTGATGAGAAATCTGATACTAGCTCAATTCTTATTCTTTAATAAAAGGTCAGATTCTTGCCTCTGGAAGTTTTTAGGCCTTTTTCTTTTTGATGCTCTGAAATGTCTTCTTTATGTGGCTAAGTATGGTTCTTTTACCATTATTTTGATCAGCACTAAATGTGTTCTATCAATTTGGAGACCTGTATTTATCTTCAGTTCCTTGAAATATCTTTTCAGTGTCTGATATTTTTCTACTTCTCCATTTGTTGCTCTCTCTTTCAGAAATTCTTGTTAGTCAAATAATGAATTAATCTTCCATGGTTTATTTTTTCCAAAATTCTCCATGTTTTTGTTTGAATCTCACAGGTTTTGTGATATTTTTTCAATTAAATTATCTTGCCATTTTATTAAAATTTTAATTTTTACATTCATATGTTTATTTTCAACAGTTTTTTATTCTCTGAATGCTCCTTTTTCAGAGTATTCTGTTCTCTAATATTTTCTCGAGTGCTTCTTAGGAAGCTTATTATTATTATTATTTTACTTCCCTAGCTGCCTCAGTTTTCCTAAAATGGCTTTCTTAGTTTTATCTTTCATGCTGTTGATTTTCTTCATATCTCCAATGGTTTTTCATTCTTCATTCATTTTTAAGACTAGGGCTAGCTGCAGTAGCTCATGCTTGTAATCCCAGCACTTCAGGAGGCCAAAACGCAAGGTGGGAGGATTGCTTGAGCACAGGAGGTTGAGTGAGGTTGCAATGAGCTACGATCTATGACCATGCCACTGCATTTCAGCCTGAGCAACAGAGACAGAACACTGGGGAGAGGAATCTGGAGGAAGTGAAGTGCAGTAGTTTCTAAAGAGGTTTTAAATTGACATTTTGTATTTAGCTCCCTTCTCATTTCCACCTTCTACTGTACAAGAGAACTCTATTCCTGGAGTCTCTCTGGGACACTGCTAGGCAAATCAACTCTCTGTGAAACATTAGTCGCCTCCTGAAAATTCTGACACACCACTTCCGGAATCCGCTTCATTTGTCAACAAGTTTCCATATTTCTTTTGATCTTTCCAGTATTTTTTAAAATACTTAGTCTGCTGATGTTCTCTCTCCAGATCACTTCAGCTTTAGAAATTAATTTATTGGATAGAAACTGGAGTTAATTCCTGTTAATCTTTTAACATTTTGGGAGCCTGAGGCTGGAGGATCACTTGAGACCAGGAGTTCTAGACCAGCCTGGGCAACATAGCAACGTACTGTAAAATTAAAAAAAAAATTTAGCTGAGCATGGTGGCATGCTTCTGTAGTCCTAACTTTTCAGGAAGCTGAAGTGGGAGGATCCTTTGAACCCATAAGTTGGAGGTTACAGTGAACTATGCCACTGTACTCCAGCTTAGGTGACAAAGTAACTCTTGCTTTATTAAGGCTTTAGGAAGCAGACTAAACAAATACTCATGTAACTACCTCCACAAAGCAGAAACTTTTATTTACATTTGGCTGTCTCTGGAATTTCTGGTCTGATTACCATTGCACTAAATACATTTTAGTGCCCCATAGAGCAATTTTTGTATTATTATTTTTACAAAATTTAGTAAGTTATTTTTATGCAATTGTTGAGATGATCTTTGGAATAATTTTGTTCAAGAAAAATATGAAAATTTAAATTCTGATTGCATCAAATTTATAAATTTAAAATATAATTAGTTACAATACTGAATTTTCCCATCTAGTATAGCTTCTCTCTCAATTTACTTAAATCTCACGTTCTTTAGTAGAGCTTTGTGGTTTTTCTACCTACTGAGTCTACAGATTTCCTGTAAAATTTATTTCTAGGAAGCTCATATTGTTATTATTAATCATTTCATTATATTTTGTAAATGTTTGATTTTGCAAATTTGTCTGGTCATCAGCTACTTTACTGAAATCATCTATACATAATGTTAATTTTATATGTCACTTCTTTTTCTTGTTTTGTGGAATAACTGATGAGAATTTCAAGGATAATATTAATAACTGCTTTAATGGTATTTGTGGCAGAGCTGCTAATCACCTGTCTAATCTTTAGTAATAGATGATCAGACCCCAAGTTTCAGCAGAGCAGTTTTCCATCTAGAGATTTCTCGTCTCAATCTCCCTTGCAGCAAGAAGTGGTTGTCACTAGTTCTAATTAAATATAAGTGATGCATGTAAATGCCCTGTCACTCTCTTAAGAAAATACTCTATTGAAAACATTTTAAAATCTGTTTTCCCAAATTATTTGCCTACAAAACTCACTCTCTTTGAGACCAAAAGTATCACACATAATTCTAGTGTTCCAGGAATGAGGTTTGAGAAACACCAGTGTTTCAAGTATTTTGTTGATATTAAAAACAGTATTTTCTAAACCCACTTTATTTACATCTTAGTAGAAAAGGTGTTGCACATTATTCAGTGCCTTTTTGACACTGGGATGATTTCCTTAACCTAACACTATAATTATTTAACATAGATTTATATTTTGAATTACCTTTGCACTTAAAAAAATTAACTCAATTCAGTTATAGAAAAATTGTTCCTTTAAGACAGTATCAAACTAATTTTGCTAACATCTAGGATTTTTGCACTTATTTTCACAAACGAACATCAAAAATGAGCCAGGCACTAGGGATACAATGGTGAGCAACATGTATAGTCTTCATCATCCCCAACGAGCTTACACCGACTGACTTTAACTGTTCTTTCAGGATGTTAAAGATTATACTAGCTTCAAAAATTAAGATAAGAAGCTCTCCATCATTTTCTATGACTTGGGTTTAATGCAGAAGATTTAGCTCTTAAGATTTTTAAAAACTCAGCCATAAATCTGAGTGGGCTGGAGGCTTTTTATTTGAAATTACAGAACTTAAGCATTTTTTTCAGTTCTGTCTGTAGTTATTGACTTAATTCACTTTTCCATCTTTTTTGAGTTATGTTTTTCTTGAAAAGTGACTATGTCATTTTGTATTAATATTTATTGGTTGCATAAAATTGTATAAAATATTTTAATAATTTTTAAACCTCCCTTTTATTAAATTACCAATCTTACTAGTGGCACTATTCCTTTTCTTGTTACACTTCCTGTAAGTCTTGGAATTTCAAAAACCAGCTTTATACTAGATTGAGTACTTTATCAATTTGAACAATTGCCTTTTAAACATTGTTCTCAAACTTTATCTTTACTAATTTCCTCTTCCTAATTTCAACTATACAATTTTCTTCTTCATTTCTAACATCTTCAGATAAATGCTTGGTCTATTTTTATCCTTTCTTCTTTAAAATAATGTTCTCCTACAGCTTGGTCTGTATCTTAAAATTTTAACATATAGTTTTTTTCAATGTCATTAGTTTCTAGTAATTGCAACTTCTCTTTCCTTTTAGAACTCAAAGGTGATTTATAAAAGTACCTTAAAATTTAAAGTACGAAAAAAATAAAAGTTCCACTTTTTTTTTAGGGGTGCTAACCCTTAGCTAATTTTTAGCTTGTTCTGTCAAACTATCTTTACTTATGCAAATTTAGCTCATTCTTCTAGGTCTAACATTTATGCCACCTCCTTTAAGAAGCCTATCTTGTATCCTCTCCCTTCTCTAAACCTTTATATACATACCTTAAACATGTAATGTTTATATATCCTCTGCCTTCAACTCCCCCCCTCAGGCTATTTTATTCACGTTTCTGTGCTTTGCTGTTTAGCTCAGTATTTTGTGGGTTTTCAAAAGATTCCACTCAATCTACCGAGCATCTATGCACCAGGCATTTTATTAGGTACAAGGAAAAGCCTTAAATAGATATAATCATGGCCTTCAAGAAACTGAACCTAGTTAAGAGAGATGAATAAGAAGACATTCAAGTGAGTTTTAAGAGACTTGGTTTGGTAGTGAAGACAGTCTCACGTGTATAAACAGCTTACAGCACTGTAAAATAAGAAAGAGAAACGAACAAATTCGTTGTAAACAGTTCAAAGGAGGAAACCGAGAGGGAAGGGCGGTTTAGATACAGCTTCACCATAAATAGCCTAATAATCTAACCCGGTGATAATCCAAGTATAGTCACAGTACCTGCCTCAGAATCACCTGGAAGGCTTGTGAGGGGTAAAAACGAAGATTCATACCTACTGAAATTAGAATGGAGAAAGGGGCATTTAAATCTGCATTTTAAACACTTTCCCCAGGTACTGAGGTCATCCAAAGTTTTAGAACAGAGCAGAACCAAATTTCACAGATCTTGTTCCTCAGCTACTCCCTCCTTCTAGCCGGAGGGTGGCCTGCAGCGTGTCCCTTTACTTCCCTCCGTCGGAGCTGTATGCCCAGTGTCCGAACGCCGGCCCCACACACTGCAGGGCTTCACGCGAGAGACGAGGCGCACCCACCCACCGCCGGAACCTCCACGCAGGGATCAGAGGCCGGCCCCGCAAAGGATTCGGGGAAAAAGGCATCGGGCC
>PVKP010046386.1:0-15596 GCA_004027715.1 Plecturocebus donacophilus | reverse complement strand
CTGCTTATTTGTTATTTTCATCCCCTATTCCTTCCTGTCTCCATTGTTAAACACAATTATTGGCATAAAAGAGGTTTTTAATATCCATTTTTAGACTGTATTCTAGCCTGGGCAATAAAACAAGAATCCCATTCTCTCTCCCTCTTTCTCTTCCTCTTTCTTTCTCTCTTTCATTCTTATTTTTTCTTTCTTTTGCTCTTCCTTTCTTTCTCCTTTTGCTCTTTTTCTAAAATCTCTTCCTCTTTCTCTTTCATTCTTTTTTCTTTCTTTTGCTGTTTCTTTCTTTCTCCTTTTCTCTCTTTTTCTAAAATCTCTTCCTCTTTCTTTTTCTTTTTTTCTTTCTTTTGCTATTTCTTTCTTTCTCCTTTTCTCTCTTTTTCTAAAATCTCTTCCTCTTTCTTTCTCTCTTTCATTCTTAAAAAAAAAAAAAAAACCCATCAACACCAATTTGTTATCTTTCTGAGTTCCATGACAAACCGTCACCTCGTCAGTCACGCTAGGCTCGGCATCATACAACTGGTACATATCTTTTCAGCCTGGGTTCCACACTAAGACAGGCTGGGTTTCAAATCCTGATTTTGCCACTTCCTAATTATGCAACCTTAGGAAAATTGCTTAATTTTTTCAAGCCTCTTTTTAAAATATTTTGTTGTAATGGGGGTGATAATAATATTCATTTGTGGTAGGCTATAGATAACTACAACCCCCTTCACAGCCCCTGGCCACCCAAAGTTGGACTGTGGTTTCCCACCCCTTGAATTTGGGCTGGGTTTGTGACTTACTTTGGTCAGTATAATATGTGGAAGTGAACTTCTGCAATTTATGATCTCAGGCCTCAAGAAGCCTAGGGAATTCTTCTCCTACCTACTTAAAAACTTGAGACCATTCTGTGAATGAATTCCAGCTAGCCCTCTGGAGTAGCCACGTGGAGGAGCTATGTTTTCCCTCCAGCTCCCCATCACTAGAAATGTAACTGAGGCCGTCTTAGACCATTCTCTCCAGTCAACCAAGCTGACTATAGCTGCAGGAGTGAGCCCAGGCCAGACCAGCCAAAGCCCCTCTCAGTTGAGCCAAGCCCACCGATTCTGAGCTAATTTAAGCCACTATGTTTTAAGGTGGTGTTTTATGCAATAAAAGTTAACTGATATATTACCTCACAGCATTGCCATGAGTATTAAATGAGAGAGTATACATAAAAGTGTGTAAAATGGGGTCTGACACAATAAAAGATAGTTATTACTGAATCGTTAGCTCATTACACACAAACTATGAACCTGCCTAACTTGGCTATTCACTGCTACCTCAACTCATTCTGTTTTTTCTTACCTCTGTACTTTGCATGTGAATTTTAAGACTGGAGGACTATACATCCCTCTCTCCCTCTAATGTATCTAATCCTACTCATGATTCAAGCCTCATCTTAAATGCCTGCTTCTTTATAAAACCTTTCTTAAATCACTAACTAGATAAGAGACAGCTCATCTCAAATCCCTGCTTCTTTATAAAACCTTTCTGAAATCATTAACTAGATAAGAGTTCTTTAAAGCCAGAACTGGATCTGAATTCTGACTTTTTATTATTACTTAACCAGCTATGCAAACTTAGTTAATTTTTTTACTTTCCTTAACCCCTTTAAAAGGAGTTGTTGTGAGGATTAAATGACAATAGATAGCATGCAGCACTATTGGTTGAATGTGTAATATTGATTCAACAAATTCCAGGTCTTTACCTCTCCCTTTCGCTCCTCCAAATCCCCCAGCTCTCTCTACCTTACCTTATCGTATATAACATGTTCTGCATGTGATTATAATTTTGAGTAGTTATTTTATACTTTACTTAGGGAAAAAGTGTTTTATTTATCTTGGAGTTCCATACAGGACCTTATATGGTTATTTTCACGTGGTAAACACTCAATAAATATTTATTGCATTGGAATTTTTTAATTGCCAAATTATACAAGCAATATTAGAGGAGGAAGAGCTCATTTTCACTGGGTGGTCAGGGTAGGATTTATAGAGAACTTAGATTCCAACTCATTTTTTAAAAATAGGAAGGAGGCCCTGTGCACTGGTTCATGCCTGTAATCCTAGAGCTTTGAGGGGCTAAGACAGAAGGATCACTTAAGCCTAGGAGTATGACATCAGCCTGAGCTCAAGTCCAAAAGGGCGAGACCAGCCTGAGCAACATGGCAAATCTTTGTTTCTACAAAAAGTACAATAATTAGCCAGACATGGTGGCACATGCCTGTAGTCCCAACTACTTGGAAGGCTGAAGCAGGAAGATCATTTGAGCATAGGATGTGGAGGTTGCCGTGAGCCCAGATTGTACCACTGCACTCCAGTTTTGGTGACAGAGCAAGACCCTCTCTCAAAAAATTTTAAAAATTTTAAAAATTGAAAAAAATATATTTTGGGCCTATTGATTGTGAGTAACTGAAATCACAGACAGCAAACCCCTAGATGAGGGAGACCACTGTATATACATGTGAATCCCTTCCCCCCACAACAATATCTATATTCATTACCATTTACGAGTTCTTACCAACACTGCAATTCTAATACCCTGCAAGAATTATTCTAGCCTTCCTCCTCTTCATAGTCTCCCCTCTTCACCAACAATGATACATGGCTCCCATTATCTTCAATATACTTATTGGCTCAATCCCACTGTACAGAACCAGTCTCTCTATAACACCAGCTGTCTCCTTGGCCATCTCCCTAGCTCCTACCCCACCAGCTGCCTCCTAAGACACTTCCTCAGTCCTGGGCATGCTCACCAGTCCTCAGCCCCAACCGTAATGGCCCCTTCTTGGCTGCCTCCAATAACTATTAAAAAAAAAAAAAAAAAAAAGAAGGCTGGGTGCGGTGACTCATGCCTATAATCTCAGCACTTTGGGAGGCCAAGGTGGGTGGATCATGAGGTCAGGAGATCGAGACCATCCTGGCTAACACAGTGAAACCTCATCTCTACTAAAAATACAAAAAAATTAGCAGGCCCTGGTGGCACGCACTCGTAGTCCCAGCTACTTGGGAGGCTGAGGCAGGAGAATTGCTTGAACCCTGGAGGTGAAGGTTTCAGTGAGCCGAGATTGCACCACTGCACTCCAGCCTGAATGACAAAGAGAGATTATGTCACTATGTCTCAAAAAAAAAAAAAAAAAAAAAAAAGGAAAAAAGGAAACAAAAGGTACTCTCTGCTCTGCTTTTCTTTTTGGATATGTGGCTGCTGTGTATAGAGTACAGGTACTATATGCTAAGTGCTGTACATGTACTCTCTCAATTAATCATCATAATTACTATCTGAAGTTAATATCAGTACCCATATTTTACAGATGAAGGGCCTGAGGCACAGAGAAGTTGATTGGTCAAATAGTAGAGACCTAGGAACTGAATAGAGAAGGCATTTGGACCCACGTACTCTTCAAGTTCAAAGTCTTCACTCCTAATCACTACAGTCTATTCCCTCCTATTGTCTATACACATATTATTTAAATGTATCAAGAGGAAGTGTAAGGCAGAAATTACAATCATAAGCTGTAGAACCAGATTTAAAACTGATCTCCATGATTTATATTTGCTCTGGGACCTTGGGAAAGTTACTTAACCTCCCTCTGCCTTCATTTCATATGTAAAATAATAATTATTGTGCCTACCTAGATCACTTAGTGTCTCCCGCAGGAAATTTTAACCACTAGATTAATTTTAAGGATAATGGAATTTAGTGCAAGGAGTTAGGTGCTCATAAAAATTGTTGGAAGAAATGGAGGAAAAAGCTATATGCTTGGACTCCAGAAGCAACTTTTTTTTTTTTTTGAGACAGAGTCTCGCTCTGTTACCAGGCACCAGGCTGGAGTGCAGTGGCGCGATCTCGGCTCACTGCAACCTCTGCCTCCCGGTTTCTAGTAATTCTCCTGCCTCAGCCTCCTGGGTAGCTGGGACTACAGGCGCACGCCATCATGCCCAGCTAATTTTTTTGTATTCTTAGTAAAGATGGGGTTTCACTATGTTGGCCAGGAAGGTCTCGATCTCTTGACCTCATGATCCATCCGCCTCAACCTCCCAAAGTGCTGGGATTACAGGCTTGAGCCACCAGAAGCAACTTTTTAACATCACCACCCAAGTGTCATAGTTAGAAAGGTGGGGACTCGGGTGACCACTACTAGAACAATTGAATTAAAAATACACCACCAGGCTACAATCTAGGAAATTAGTAAAACAGAGATCAGCAAAATTGCTGTTGCCTCCAGCACCAAAAGTTGAAAATTGGACGCTGGAATTCTGCTCCTGGAAAACACCATGTCTCTACAAACCCATGGTCAGCAGAAAAGAGCCAAAAGCAGCATTAGATGCTCCACCTCACTTCTACTTTCCAGATCTCTCCTGTTTGTATCTCATTGGAAAAAGCAAATTCTCATCCAGAACCTCAGCTGAAGAGAACCTTGGAAATGTAGTTTGGTGACTTTGTGTCTTTGTATTAGGTTGATGCAAACATAATTGCCGTTTTGCCATTAAAAGCAATTGCAAAAACTGCAATTACTTTTGTGCCAACCTAATACAATGTTAACGCTTAACAGGTGGTAGAAATGGATGCTCAGTGCCATTGCCTACCTTCATCATCCCCCTCTTCAAAAGAGAGTTGTAAGGATTAAACAAGTTATCCCTTCAGTGTCTAATCCAAGATAAACCTGAGTAAGTGTTAGATATTAGTATTATATAAAAATTTAAGAATGAACTTCTGGTATATAGTCTGCTGTGGGTTTCAAAGTTAACATGGAAGCATTTTAAATAAAGACCTTGGAAGACTTCAGATTTCATTTTCTATAGACACATCACCTCAAACTCTTTGGAAACAGGCAGTAATAAACTGCCTTGTAGTCATGTGCAGGCTGGAAAGGAGAAAGGAAAGTGACTGGGAGATCCAATTCAGGGAAATCAGCTAAGGAACTATTGCAAATGAGTAGAAAGAAATAAAAGATTTCATCCTAGTGAGGGAAGTACAGATGCAGATAAAAAGACAGGTAATGAGGGCACTGAGTATAAAGAGACAAGAGGATCTGGAAACTCATTAAAGACAAGAATAAGAGAGATGAAAGGCTCAAAAGCACTTCAGTGATTTCCTACCATTTTGGTAGAAGCATGTAACCATGATGCCAGTTAAGTTCTCCTGGTCCCTCGAGATCAAGATAAGAATGATTCACACACCCATTCTGCTGATCAAGGAAATCCAAAATCCTCTTCCAATAGTCTCTGAACTCCTAGGGGAGCTGATGTTCTCTTGAACACTCTTGCCCACAGAGTCCTACGTCTCCCAATCAATTTTATCTGTCTCACAACATGGCATCCCGGGCTTAAAATGCTGCTCCTTCCATAATGGCTACCAAAACCCCAATCCCACCAAGCACTCTGGACATTGCAGACTTTAATAGCAATTCGCAAGAAAACGGGTGCCAGTTGCTAAAACAAGGAATATTTTTTCATCCCATTCTAAAAAGTAAGGGGAAGAGCTTGAGAGTCTGCCCACATGATCCTGATGCTAGGGTAGCTGGGAAGTTGGGAATGGGGTGACATAAAGACAATGGATGGCTGACAATTACCCTGGGGCTATAGCACCCCAAGATGAAAGTCATCCGCCTGCTCAGGCTGTCTGTTTTTCTTCCTATTTTTCTCTTTTACTTTCTCAAACTAATTATCAAACGTGTAATGGAAGTGAGTTTTGAAAGCAATCTGCCTGTCCACATTTCAAGAAGAAAGGTAGACTCCCACTACATATTGCAAAGCTCTTAAATTTGTACCTCATCTACAGAAGTCCTGGCCTGAAGCAAGGACTGGTAAGGCACACGGGGGCCATCAGATACACACATTTATTCTAAGAGGCTGGCATAGGGTAAGTGAAGTCAGAGCAGAGCAGGGGAGGGAAGAGGGATTAGCAAAGGGAGTCTGAGTGAGGCAGACTGTAGGGGAAGGAGCTTAAGATCCAAGGTCCTATTGTCAGAGGCTGGGAAGGTGTGATGAAGGGGGTAGGGTATGAGAACAAGAAGGAAATAGGCTTGAAGAGGCATCAGTGTGTACCTCATGCTAGCCTAGCCTTCAGGTGAAGATACAGAAGGGAGGTAGCAGATGCCCATAGTCCACAGGAAGCTCAGACCCTAGGGCGAAGTTCCACCCAGGCTTTGAAAAAAAAGGAAATAAAAAGAAAGACCAGGGCCCCAAACCTCTGTAAAAATACTGAGAACAAGTTCAGGCCCCAATGCCAAGTTCTACCTAAGCTTTAAAAAAACACAAAGAAAAAAGGAAGAAAGATCAGGGTCCCAAACGTCTGCAAAAATGCTGACAGCATGGTTTGGCACATCATATCTAAGCCCAGAAAAGTTAACTTTATTCTTTCTAACTTACTCTTAATATTTTTCTAAAATGTTCTTTCTCCAGAAATGTAGAACTGGCCACGCCCATCCAGTTCTCCCTCTGACCTGATTTAGGCATTCTGTGAATATTAAGACTAGGATAAATGAGACTGTAATAGATTAAACTGTTAGTGCATGCAAGCATATTTCTCGGATATTTGATTTCCCAATGTAATATTTTTCAAAATACGTATTTTTGTGAGTATAAGTCTGTCTTTCTATTGGAAAGGTCCTTTGTTCTGATTTGTTTTGCTTTCAGATTTCTAACAAGCTTGGTGTGTATCATAGTTATCTCCGTGCAGATTGTGTTGAAAACACTTTTGATGCTTCTCCCCAGTCCCAAGGTACTCCTGGTAAATACAGAAATCCATTTTTAATAAAACATTTGTTGACAATTGCGCATGTCTATCAAAAAGAAATAAATCTGGGAGGAAATTTGTGAAGGCAGGAGGCTGAGTGCAAGGGAAACGAAACAGGCAGAGATGATGCACGTGAGAATATCTGCTTCCTTCTCAGCTGGATGTGACCAGAATATTTCTTAGTGGATACCAGAATAATGTTTCTTAGAAAACATTGTCTTCTGAAGTGTAAAGATAAGGAGAAGATAAATGCAACTAAAATGTCGACCAAAAAAAGCACCCTATGATCCCACAAATAAGAAGTGATGAGAAAATGCTGGTTTCTGAAAGCCGGAAACTGGAATCACTGAAATAGCTGGAGGAGAAGGGCTTTTTATGGAATACTAAGTAGACCTGCCTCCTTTGGTGTATCATTAGTCATGCCTCTTGGGCCAAGTGAATGTATCTCCAGACTCCTAAGCTTCTTTTCACACCTCAGTCATAACTGTAGCTACATTCTGCTTTAGCCAGCAGTGCTCCCCTGCCCAAATCAGTTGTTCTGCCATGCTTCGCCCCTCCAAATCTTTCTCAGCACTCAAGGCTGAGCTCCCATGCCATTCCTCTGATGGTGCCAGCCCAGATGATCTCTACTACTTGGAAATCACTTTGGCATAGGGTCTAGGGGGGCATCCTTGAGAACTACCAGAGGGTCTGTCTGTCAGATGAATCTCATGGATATAAGGATGAACAACTGAAATCAGAAACAAAAGGCTACAGACAGCACAATTCCATTTACGTAAAGTTCAAAAGCAGGTAGAATTAATTCATGGTGATAAAAGTCATAATTGCTATTGCTAAGGATAAATAGCAACTGGGAAGAGGGATGAAGGAGCCTTCTGGGTTGTAGGAAATGTTCTAGATTTTGAAATGAGTGGTAGCTAAATGAGTGTCAGTGTTTGTAAAAATTCACTGAGCTGGGGCTGGGTGTGGTGGCTCATGCCTGTAATTGAGACCAGGAGTTCAAGACTACCCTGAGCAATATAGCAAAACCCCATCTCTACAAAAAAATACAAAAATCAGCTAGACATAGTGGCACATGCCTGTAGAATGCTGAGGTGGGAGGATCACTTGAGCGCAGGAGGTCGAGGCTCCAGTGAACAATACTTGTGCCACTGCACTCTGGCCTGGGCAGCAGAGCAAGGCGCTGTTTCTTTAAAAAAAAAAAAAAATCATTGGGTTGTGCACTTAAGATTTGGGCATTTTATGTATGTTATATATCAGATTCTTAAAGTTTTTTTTAAAACCGATGTCATATTGACAATTTAGCAGAGTTTTTAAGAACATGGCTCCAGAACCAGACAATTATTGGTTCAAATTCTGTAATTTGCCAGCTAAAAGAATTTGTGGCCATTGCTTCATATCTCCATCTCTGTTTCTTTACATGTAAAAGGAGATAATAGTCATCATCAGGGGTGACTGTAAAGATTAAGTGAGTTATATGCAAAATTATTGGTGTATTGTTTGGCAAACAGTGAAGTATTATAGAAATTGTATCAATTATTAGAGCTTGGCATGGTGGCACATGCTATAGTTACTGCTACTCAGGAGGCTGAGGTGGGAAGACCTCTTGAAGCCAGGAGTTTGAGATTGCAGTAAGCTATGATCATGCCTGTGAATAGCCACTGCACTCCAGCCTGGGCAACATAGTAAGATCCTTTCTCTATTTTTTTTTTTTTTTTAAATGCAGTCTCACTCTGTCTCCTAGGCTGGAGTGCAGTGGCACAATCTTGGCTCACTGCAACCTCCGCCTCCCGGGTTCAAGCGATTTACCTGCCTCAGATTCCTGAGTAGCTGGGATTACAGGCACAGGCGTCCCACCACACCTGGCTGATTTTTGTATTTTTAGAATATATAGGGTTTCACCATGTTGGTCAGGCTGGTCTCAAACTCATGACCTCGTGATCCTCCTGCCTCGGCTTCCCAAAATGCTGGGATTACAGGTATGAGCTACCACGCTCGGCCACACCTGGCTAATTTTTTTGTATTGTTAGTAGATATGGGTTTTTACCCTGTTAACCAGGATAGTCTTGATCTCCTGACCTTGTAATCCACCCATCTTGGGCTCCCAAAGTGCTGAGATTATAAGCATCAGCCACTGAGCCTGGCCCTGTCTCTATTTTTTAAGAAAAATTATTAGACTTAGTACTATTGCTACTACTAAGTTAATCAATTATCAATGAACTATTACTTAATAGAAACATTAATATTGTTCAGAGTTATTAATGAATTATTAATTATCTTAAATTATTTCTATTGATACAAGAACGGAAAGAGTTTGGGCAAGCAAATGATATTTTACAGTATACATGGATGAGAAATACATAAAACAAGATTTCCTCATACAACATAGATGATGAACATTGCCGATGGATCATAGCATTCTTTCCTGAGGAGTTTAATGACTCAAAAGCCTTCCCAAAATGAACTCCAGATAGCTAACACCAATCAACCAAAGGTGATAACAGAGCTAAACTTTTAGCCAGTTCTGGATTATAATCATCTAAAGGCAAAGACAAGAATAGGCAATATGCAGTTAAACATTTGATACACCTTCTCTGAGGATCCTCCTATAATGCGTACTCTATACATCATGCAATTAATAACTTTCATTCAAGTGTAAAGGAACCAAAGTTGAATGGTACCAGGTTTTCATTAAAATTAAGTTGCCAAGTAGTAACAGCAGGGTCATTGGCAACCAGAGCCTTGGATCTAGGGCAAAGAGCTGGGGTGGGGTGGTTTAGAAAAGCTGCAGCTAAGCAGGGCTTGCCAGGAAAAAGAAGCCTATACAGAGCAGAACCTGGAAAACAACAGGCAAAGCAAAACTGCATGTCCAGAGCAGCATGAAACGAGGATAAGACCACCAAGTGAAGGTCAATTTCAGGCTACCGTCAGCATAAGTAGTTAAGCCCAAGTCAAGGCATATCAGAGAAGCAGAGTCAAGATAGTCATTAGGCCAAAGCTTAGTAAGACAGGTGGCAATCCGGAAAACACACATTTGGAAGGGCTGGCTAAGGTGTATCTAAGAGGTTTGAGGTGCCTGTTGAATATCCAAGTAGAAATGCCAAGTAGACTTGGATATTCGAGACTGAGAAGGCTGGAACTAGAGAAGTGAAGTTAGGACCTATGGTATAATATGTAAAAGGGGTCATGTGGCATAAGATACCCTAGAAAGTAGAGAAGTCCAAGGACTGAGACCTGGGGCCCTTCAACGTTTCAAGGTCGAGAAGAGAAGAAAAACTAGAGGACACTGAATAAGACAAGAGGCAGAGCTGCCAAATAAAAGCAGTAGATGATCCCAAACAAGTGAAGAAAATGCTCTCAGAAAGTGTTTTGAGTGGTATCAACAGGTTTATAAGATAAGGGCTGAACATTCGCTGCTGGATATTCCAAGATAGAGGTCACTAATCACCTTGACAAGGGCATTATCAGCGGAATAGTAACTACAAAGGCTTGGTTAAGAGTGGGTTAAGGAGAGATCTGGAGTTGTTAAAATTAGAAGAGATAAAATGTTAGAAGAGTTCTGTGAACTGTAAAATGCTGTGCATACAATGATAATTTTGTCACAACTGATTATTATGGTGAAAATTAACCTTAACACTTAAGACTTGTTGGTGTAGATAAGTGAATGCTTGGTAGATAAAGATGATCAGCTGATGACAGACGGTTTCAGAGTCAATGTCTTAAGAACACATTAAGGGTGCAAAAACAGTTTTTCTCCCTCGGTTCCAAATCGTTTTAGGAAGTAGCTGGGAGCGTTTGACAAATGCAGTAAGAAGAAAAGCTGATCTTCAAAATGGAATCCATGCATAAGTGAATGTCGTATTTGTGTATTTGTAGGTCCAAGTATACATTTACGCAATAATTTGTTATCTTCAGACATTACAATTTGGCTAATTAAAAAGCCATAGAGACTTCCATTTGCTGTGGATAGTAAATTTGATTATCTAGCAATTGCTAGGGAAAATTGAATTGTGGATTCCTATCTATCCATCCAAATCATTTACTAAAATATTATGGCATGCCTACTACCTGTAAGGTTCTCTGAGCCACACCCTGCTAGTAAACATAGCCATGTTAAACATTTTGTCTCACAAAACTCAAAGTATAGGAGAGGCTTGAAATTTTTAAATTAACTCTGATGAATGTAAAGTTATTCAGTAGCCTTAATCCCACAAGGCAAAAGGAAAATTTTACTTAAATGCATACATGAACAGTATATTTTTCCATTAAATTAGTCTCTAGTTTAAATCTACTCTTTTCTGGGTAAATATTCACCACTCAGGGGTATTCTTTTTTAACCTCTTCTTCCAGGGTTAGCTGGTTGAAGGATAACCTGCCTATCCTCTTGGTGATAGAAGGGTGCTTGGTCCCCATCCTGTCCCCTGGGTCTTTGATAGCCTCTGACATGGTGCAACTGTTCTGCTCCCATCCCTGGCATCTGGCCTGCACCCACTGCTACAGTTTTCAGCTAAAGAAACATCTGGCCTATTCTGTGATAGCTCTAGCTGCTGGTGTCTTTGTGTGTTCATGTCTCTGATGCTGGTGGCCCCTTGCTTCCAGCTCTATCAGATGGTACATTTTTCAAGTGCCTTTTTGGAACCTTCTCCGCATCCTTTAGGCATTAGGAATTTCACAGAGGCAGAACCAGGGAGCTTCTGATTCCTAGTGCAGGTCCATCCAACAAGCTTGTGGGGAGATGGTGGACATCCTTCCTGCTCTCTCCCACAGCATTTTCTGGGTCCATGGGAAGCCTAGGAATTCTCTCCTTGCCAACCAGGGCTTCTTATGAAGCAACGGAGATCACTTGTCTCCCACCTTGATATGCCTCTCTGTCACCTCTGCCTTACAGCTTGGTAGCGCTGTCGTCAAGGCAGAGCTACTTCCCAGAGAAGCAAGGACAAGTCTCATGGCTTTGTGTCTTCTCAAACTTATCTTCTTATGTTCCAGTGATGCTCCACCCTCACCCTCTGGGGTTTTAGGTCATAGAAGACAGCCAGGCACATGTGTCTCATCTCTTTTCCTTACCTTCTCTCCTCTCCTCCAAAGCCCTACTTTTGGGGTCAAAGAACTATCTTTTTCTTTTCTTCCCATCTGAAAGGACTTTCCCCTATGTCATATTCTCCTCCTCCACAAGGTAATTTATTTGTTCATTTTCCTGACACGAGAATGGCAAAAGAAAACTGGAAAACCAGTCGGGAGTGGTGGCTCATGCCTATAAGCCCAGCACTTTGGGAGGCCGAGGCAAGTGGATCAGTTGAGGTCAAGAGTTCAAGACCAGCCTGGCCAATATGGTAAAACCCCATCTCTACTAAAAACACAAAAAATTAGCCAGGCGTGGTAGTGGGTGCTTGTAATACTAGCTACAAAGGAGGTTAAGACAGGAGATCGCTTGAACTGGGGAGGCAGAGGTTGCAACGAGCCAAGATAGTGCCATTGCACTCTAGCCTGGGCAACAAGAGTGAAACTCTGTCTGAAAAAAAAAAGGAAGAAAGAAAACTAGAAAACCAAGGAGCGGAACCCACTGAAAAGTATTTTTAGAAAACACCATAATTGGTTCAAAAGAACTGAGTATATTAGAGACTGCTTGTTCTTAGAAATTTTGCAAACTAATTGGAGAGATAAGACAATATATAAAAAATAAAACAATACACAAGCTACTGCTGTACTGCAGATGCTATCATCTGTCCAGAGGCCAGCTCAGCTGGTTGGAGAGCTGAGCTATACAGAAGGCAGCAGGAAAGCCTGAATTAGCACCAGTGTGGAAGGCTTGGCTGACATCAGGAGTGGGTGGGAATCAGTAAGTTAGCAAAAGGCCTCCACAGAGCATTCTCGGCAGCATTATATTGGGTTGATTCCTTTTTTTCTTCCTGAGTTGTGCTACTGTGAGCAAAAAGAATGTTGGACAGACTGTCATTTTGCAAACTCATAGACTTGAACTGGCTCTAGCCTTAATGGAAAATATCCCTTATTTATTCACATCTTACTTTCAGCTGAAATGTTAACAAGTACAGGACACATTCTTCACTAGTATTCCAGAAAGGAACTTCAACTGTCAAGGTCAATTTAGGATTTTCCCTATGAAGGAACGTCCTTGTACAAAGCTATGTGTCTATGACTTATATTCCAGCCGCTCTTCCTTAGATATTTGTTAGTGTGGTAAAGGCAGTAACAGATATAAGCAAAGCAATTAGATTTTCTTCTTTTGATGATGTACATTAATTCTTCTGTTTGTCTTTATTCTTTAATTCCATGAGTTAAATTAATATAATGGCAAAAGGGGAAAAAACTAAAGAAAAAAATGTCTATTTACATACATAGTATGCATATAATATGTATAATGTCTGTGCATATTTATATGCAAACATATAGCATAATTAATGTTGACATAAAATATATGTATATAGTTAAACATGTGTGCATCTATGGAAGAAAAATATATATAAATACATGTATATATACACATTGAGTCAATATAAAAGTACTGCAGTTCACAATGAGGTATAAGCTACAGACCCCCATTTGATACAAATGAAATGTTTCATGTCTTTGCACCTTTGCATAGAATTGCTTCCTTCAGCCTGAAATGTTCTTTGAATCCCCTTCACCTCCCTAACTCCTTAGTCTTCAAGAACCAGCTCAAGATTCACTTCTTCATTATGCTGTTATTGTGATAGATTTCACCAAATTATTTCCTTTTTGGGTGGGGTGGATGGAGTCTCACTCTGTTGCTCAGGCTGGAGTACAGTGATGCAGTCTCAGCTCACTGCAATCTCTGCCTCCCGGATTCAAGCAATTCTCTTGCCTCAGTCTCCTGAGTAGCTGGAATAACAGGCACTTGCCACCACACCTGGCTAATTGGTTGTATTTGTAGTACAGACAGGGTTACACCATGTTGGTCAGGCTGGTCTTGAAGTCCCGACCTCATGATCCACCCACCTCAGGCTCCCAAAGTGGTAAGATTACAGGTGTGAACCACCGTGCCCGGCCACTACATTATTTCTTATATGTATGCTTCTATTATTGTATATTCCTGTCTCTCCTAGACAATGAGCTCTTTGAGTATAAGAACTGGGTCTCATTCATGTTTACTTTGCCCCAGACCTTAGCCCTCAGGCACATACTAAGCACTCAATAAACATTTTATGAATGAGTAAATGCAGTCCTTGAATAATAATTAAAACTTTGATGTGAAGGAACATAAAGCCCTCTCCTAACCAAGATTGGGGAGGGACCTTGAGGAAGGCTGGAAACTTTTTCTAAGGCAGAGAGAAGTTAAAGGACATCAGCCTGCTTGGGGAAGGTATTTGGAGGATAGAGACCACCTACTTGGGTGACATGGAGTGATGTCATATGAATAGCTTTTATATCTAGGCCTTTGCAAACTAGCATGATACAATGTTTACTTTTCTAAAGCTAGAAAATCCTCTTTAGGGTCAAGCTCTTTGAAAGTTGGATATGCAGGCAGTGACTTTGGAGATGGACATTCCTCCACTTACCACATGACCTCGGCAGGCCATATCACTTTTCTGGAACTCAGTTTGATCCTTTGTAAGGAGGGAGTGGGGAGGAGAACAGTGCCTACCTTGCCAGGTGAGACGGAAATGAGAAATTTCACCTAGCGTGCTGCGTGTAACATATTATTGAGAGTCAGGGCATGGTCAGGAAAACTTCAGCTCTTTCCAAGTATTTAGACCAGAGGAAATTTAATGCAGGGAATTTGTTAAATAGGGGGTGGGAGAACTGAAAGCAAAGAGGTGCTGTGAGCAAATCCAGAGATCAGCAGAGATAAAGGGAGGGAATGGTGTTACAGAGACCAAGAGCTGAAGTGACCCAAAAAAAGATGAAACCATGTCCAGCGGGAACTTGGACCATGGAGGAGATGTGGCTATTGCTGGGAAGACAGCTGCACCTAAGGCAGAAAGGAGAGGGAGAAACAGCTGGGTTTCTTTTCCCTCCTGTCTCCCACCAGCACAAGCCACTATCTGAACCCGGGACTCAGCCACTTTGCAATAGAAGGCAAAGCAGGGGCCGGGCGTGGTGGCTCACACCTGTAATCCCAGCACTTTGGGAGGCCGAGACGGGTGGATCACGAGGTCAGGAGTTGAAGACCAGCCTGACCAACATGGTAAAACCCTGTCTCTACTAAAAATACAAAAATTAGCCTGGCTTGGTGGTACATACCTGTAATCCCAGCTACTCAGGAGGCGGAGACAGGAGAATCACTTCAACCTGGGAGGCAGAGGTTGCAGTGAGCCGAGATTGGCCCATTGCACTCCAGCCTGGGCGACAAGAAGGCAAAGCAGGAGAGTAGAGAGAAATGAATCTCAAAACAAACACACAATTCATTTACACAATCAGGTAGAGTTAGTTTTGTCCATGACAGACAGAAAATTCAAATAACTGTGGCTAAATAAGGAAGAAGCTCATGTTTCTGGTTTGTAAAAGCCCAGGTAGGTGATTTAGGTCTGGTATGGCACTTTATCCCTCAGAACCCCAGGCATCTTCCATCTTGATACTCCTTTATGTGTGGCCTTGAGCTCATGGTCCCAAATGGGGCATCTGTGTTTCAGGAGGCAGATGGTAAAATGGACAAAGAAAAAAAAAGGAGAGAGAGAGAGGAGCACATAGACTTTTTCTGGTAGAGCTGTGGTTTTAAAACTCTGGGTCATGACTTACCAGTGGGTTGACAAATCAACATGGTGGGTAACTTCAATAAATGAAATGGAATAGAATAGAAAGTATCAGAGTGCACCACTGAGTAAAGATATTTCTTTTCTTTTTTTTTTTTTTTTTTGAAA
>PVKP010046385.1:0-15594 GCA_004027715.1 Plecturocebus donacophilus | reverse complement strand
CAGGGTTGAAATGAAGGAGAAAATGCTAAGGGCAGCCAGAGAGAAGGGTCGGGTTACCCACAAAGGGAAGCCCATCAGACTCACAGCAGATCTCTCAGCAGAAACCCTACAAGCCAGAAGAGAGTAGGGGCCAACATTCAACATCCTTAAAGAAAAGAACTTTCAACCTAGAATTTCATATCCGGCCAAACTAAGCTTCGTGAGTGAAGGAAAAATAAATTTTTTTGTGAGCAAACAAGTACTCAGAGATTACATCACCACCAGGCCTGCTTTACAAGAGCTTCTGAAAGAAGCACTACACATAAACGGGAACAACCAGTATCAGCCATTCCAAAAACATACCTACCAAAAGGTAAAGAGCATCACCATATTGAAGATTCTACATCAGCAAATGGGCAAAACAGCCAGCTAGCATTACCAGAAGCTGCGATTTTCGTCTCTGATAAAACAGACTTTAAAACAACAAAGACCATGAGAAACAAAGAGGGACATTACATGGTGGTGAAAGGATCAATGCAACGAGAAGAGCTAATGATCCTAAATATATATGCACCCATTACAGGAGCACCCAGATACATAGGGCAAGTTCTTAATGACTTACAAAGAGACTTAGACTCCCACACAATAATAGTGGGAGACTTTAACATTACGCTGTCAATATTAGACAGATAAACGAGATAGAAAATTAACAAGGATATCCAGGACTTGAACTCAGATCTGGAACAAGTAAACTTAACAAATATTTACAGAACTCTCCACCCCAAATGCACAAAACATACATTTGTCTCAGTATCACATTGCACCTATTTTAAAAGTGACCACATAATTGGAAGTAAATCACTCCTCAGCAATTGCATAGCATTTCACAGGTTTAAGTAAAATATTGGTTGGCTGCTTGTTATTTTCATCTCCTATTCCTTCCTGTCTCCATTGTTAAGCACAATTATTGGCATAAAAGAGGTTTTTAATATCCATTTTTAGACTGCATTCTAGCCTGGGCAATAAAACAAGAATCCCATTCTCTCTCCCTCTTTCTCTTCCTCTTTCTTTCTCTCTTTCATTCTTTTTTTTCTTTCTTTTGCTGTTTCTTTCTCCGTTTCTCTTTTTCTAAAAAAATTTATATATATATATATAAATTAGCCAGGTGCAGTGGTGGGCACCTGTAATCCCAACAACTCAGGGGGTTGAAGCAGGAGAATCGCTTGAACCCGTGAGGCAGAGGTTGCAGTGAGCCAAGACCACACCACTGCACTCCAGCCTGGGCAACAGAGCATGACTCCGTCTCAAAAAAAAAAAAAATTAGCCGGACATGGTGGTGAGCACCTGTAATCCCAACTACCCAACTACTTGGGAGTGTGAGGCAGGAGAATTGCTTGAACCTGGGAGGCAGAGGTTGTAGTGAGTTGAGATCATGCCACTGCACTACTCCAGCCTGGATGCTGGAGTGAGACACTGTCTGGAAGAAAAAAAAAAAAATCCCAGGAAAACTGAAACTGTGATTTCGATCCTAACGTGGGGTTGAGGGTGATTTCCCCACTCCCAGTGTCGTCTCTTCTCTTCTGATTGAGATGATTACCATAGTCTACGGTGTACTGTCCTTCCTGAGGCACCAAACTGTAACCCGCCCCAATCTTTTTTTTTTTTTTTGAGACGGAGAAGTCTTACTCTGTCACTCCGGCTGGAGTGCAGTGGCACGACCTCTGCTCAGTGCAACCTCTGTGTCCCAGGTTCAAGCAATTCTCCTGCCTCAGCCTCCTGAGTAGCTGGGACTACAGGCACATGCCACCACACCCAGCTAATTTTTTTTGTATTTTTAGTAGAGACAGGATTTCACCACATTGGCCAGGCTGGTCTTGAACTCCTGACCTCAGGTGATCCTCCCACCTCAACCCTCCAAAGTGCTGGGATTACAGGCATTGAGCCACCCCACCTGGCCTTTTTTTTTTTTTTTTTTTTTGAGATGGAGTTTCACTCTTGTTGCCCAGGCTGGAGTGCAATGTTGGCAATCTTGGCTCGCTGCAGCCTCTGCCTCCTGGTACCCACCCTTTTCTAAGACCTTCCTATTTTTCTTTTCTTTTTTTTATTTTTCTGTACCTGCAAACTACACAAAGAGACCTTCCTACTTTTCTAAGAAGAGGAAGTAGCTACTGTCTTTCTGGAAAGTGCTTCGCATCTAAGGCTACCCTCCCTCAGGGTGTTCTTTTTTCTCTGCCAGGGGTACTTCAGGATGGGACATGATCCAGCAGGTGGAGAATGAGTGGGGGCAGGGCTCCTGTACTCAATTGTTCACTTATCTTGTCATTTCTGGTTTTAGGGTACAGTTGGTGATTGAAAGGGACAAATGACTCTGGGGAGCTGTTGAGAAGCTTGATTTTTTTTTTTTAAGAGATGGGTCTCATTATGTAGCCCAGGCTGGAGTGCAGTGGCTATTCACAGGTACGATACCACTACTGATCAGCACGGGAGTTTTGACCTGCCCCATTTCTGACCTGGGCTGGTTCACCCCTCCTTAGGCAATCTGGTGGTCCCCTGCTCCCGGGAGGTCACCATATTGATGCCAAACTTAGTGCGGACACCCGATCGGCATAGCACGCTACAGCCCAGAACTCCTGGGCTCAAGCCATCCTCCCACCTCAGCCTCTGGAGTAGCTGGGACTACAGGAACGTGCCACCAAGCCCAGCAGAAGCTTGATTTTAGAGGAAGTCTTGAGACTAGTTAGAGGGTTATCCTACCACTCCTTCTGGAATAATAAGTGGGCAATTTGTAGCAAAAGAAATGGCTATAAAGGCATCTTTTTAGGGCACTGTAGCTCATACCTATAATCCTAGCACTTTGTGAGGGGCCAAAGTGGGAGGATTACTTGAGCCCAGGTGTTCAAGACCAGCCAGGGCAACATAGCAAAACACCCATCTCTACAAACAAACAAACAAAAATTACCCAGGCACGGTGGTGTAAGCCTGTAGCTCCAGCTACTTGGGACACTAAGGTGGGAGGATCACTTGAGCTCAGGAGTTTCAGGCTGTAGTGAGCTGTGATTGTACCACTACATTCCAGTCTGAGAGATAGAACAAGATCCTGTTATATGTAAATTTTCAATTGCTAAAAAAAAAATAATAATAAATAGTTTCCTTATGCAGATGTCGGATGTGTAGTTTGATGGTTAGCACCTCAGCCCTGGAGTCTGGAACCCGGCTTTGAATCCCTCCTCTGCCACTTGCTAGTTCAGTGACTCTGGGCATGGTGCTCAACTTCTGTTTGTTTCCTCATCTATAAGATCGAGTATGGAAGGGGAGCTGAAGGGAGGTGAAAAAAAAAAATCAAGCATGGGCCAGGTGTGGTGGCTCACAACTGTAATCCCAGCAGATCTCTTGAGGTTGGGAGCTTGAGACCAGCCTGACCAACATGGAGAAATCCTGTCTCTACTAAAAATACAAAAAATTAGCCAGGCATGGTGGTGCATGCATGTAATTCGTTACTTGGGAGGCTGAGGCAGGAGAATCACTTGAACCCAGGAGGCAGACATTGCAGTGAGCAGAGATCGCACCGTTGCACTCAGCACTCCAGCCTGGGCCATCTCAAAAAAACAAAACAAAACTCGAGTATGCTTAGTAGTGTGTGTGAGGCTGAGGCAGGAAAATCGCTTGAACCTGGAGAGGTGGAAGTTGCAGTCAGCTGCGCCATTGCACTCCAGCCTGGGCAAAAGGGTGAGACTTTTAGTCTCGAAATTAGTAACAATAATAATATGTTGCTTACTGCCCACCTTTTGTAAGCAACTGTGTGCTGGAGACACTGCGGCTTCTACACACAACCTCCCAGTCAATCTGCTGGCAAGGAATTGGGTAGGTATATTTTCGATTGCTAAAAAAAAAAAAAATTGTTAAATGTAAATTTTGATGGGTAGGTAAGGCTGCTCTGTGGAAGGAGGCCAGTTAATCATGAAACATTTAAGCGAAAGTAGAGGAAGAGGTCACTGTTAACAAAGAGAATGGAGAATGCAAGTGGGAATTGGTAGAAAATGACGAAGCACCGGGGCTTATCTGTGACAGCAGTGGGTCTATCAAGAATCAGTGAATATTGTTTTTGATTTTATAGGCTAAAAAAAAGGCAAAAGAAAAAAATTAAAAAAAAAAAAAGAATCAGTGAAAATAGAAACTATAGAGTCCTCCAGGCATCATCAAGACCTCAGTGTTATCTGCAGTCAAAAGTTGATGGGTGGGCCGGGCGTGGTGGCTCATGCCTGTAACATCAGCACTTTGGGAGGCCGAGGCGGGCAGATCACCTGAGGTTGGGAGTTCGAGACCAGCCTGACCAACATGGAGAAACACCGTCTCTAATAAAAATGCAAAATTAGCTGAGCGTGGTGGCGTATGCCTGTAATCCCAACTACTAGGGAGGCCGAGGTAGAGAATCGCTTGAACCCGGGAGGCGAAGGTTGCGGTAAGCCGAGATCGTGCCATTGCACGCCAGCCTAGGCAACAAGAGCGAAACTCTGTCTCAAAAAAAAAAGTGAAGGGTGACGGGGTGATGGGTAGGTTCAGAGCGCGACTCACGTTGCTGAAGCTCTGCGCGGCTTTAGAGAATTCCCCGCACAGATAGAGCCGCTTGCCTTCCGCCATGTAAGAGGGAAAGGTGCTTCGCAAGGTCTCGCCTTCGGGATCCGACATGCTGACCTGATTTAGAGCCGCTAAAGCAGAGAAATGGAAGAAAAGCTGGAGAACCTCCACCTGGTTTGTGGAAGCTCCGTCTCTTAGCAACCGTGAGACGTACAGCGACTTCCGGTTCTGCTTCTGTCTGACTTGGGCCGGAATTCCGGGTTGCAACCTCCCGGCGTGCGCATGCGCCAGTTCGGCCGCCCACTGGGCTAGGGAGTGATGTGTGCGTGCCTGCTGGCTGCAGGGCGGCTGCCTTCCTTAGCGTTGACTGTTGCACGCTCCGTCGGTTCTCTCTGGAGTTGCTGCGTGAAAAGTCTTCTTTGTAAGACAGCCAAGAAAACAAAAAGAGGGTTGGAGGCAAAGTTCCAACTAGGGTTAAAGCATACGTGGTGAGGATATGTGCCCCGCGTACTGCCATTAGGGGAAGAGAGCACTGGGCTTGGAGTCAGCGGACTTGGGCTGACGTCACTCCTGTCACTCCCTAACTGCGTGACCTCTCCTGGGGCATGTAAAGGCTCCTAGCCTCGAATGTTCCACCTGTCAAATAAATATGAAAATAGTGGAGCATTCAGGGATGTGAGGATTTGCATAGGACAACATGGAAAATAACGTTGAGTTCAACATAATTTAAGGTAGTTATTGAGCAGCTGTTAGTAGCCGGTCTTGACCAAGGCATAGTCTGATGTCCTCCATTCCCTCACCATCACCACTCCTCCAAAAGTGGACTAGGTGCTTCTTCTGGGCTCCCATGATACCCTAAGTAGCTTGCTTAACTGCCTTTACTAAGTTACTTTGAAAACGTCTATTCCCAACACCGGTGACATTGTCACTGTTAAAGTTTAAATAGTAAAAAAAAAAATAGGCCAGTCGCAGTAGCTCACGCCTATAATCCCAGCACTTTGGGAGGCCGAGGCATGCAGATCACCTGAGGTCGGGAGTGCACGACCAGCCTGACCAACGTGGAGAAATCCCATCTCCACTAGAAATAAAAAATGAGCCGGGAGTGGTGGCAGGTGCCTGTAATCCCAGCTACTCAGGAGGCTGAGGCAGGAGAATTGCTCGAACTGGGGAGGTAGAGGGTGCGGTTAGCTGAGATCACTCCATTGCACTCCAGCCTGGGCAACAAGAGTGAAACTCTGTCTCAAAAAAACAAAATCCTTAACTACAAATGCACACATGCAAACACACACACACACACATACAGCGTACATGCAAAACTGGGGAAATCTAAGATCAGTGGATTGTATCGGTGTCAATTTTCTGGTTGTGTTATTGCACTAAAGTTTTTAAAGCTGTTACTGTGATGTGGCAAGGAAAATGGCTTCAGCCAGGCTAAAATGTAATGGCTTCTCAGGCTCACAGGCTACGTGCAGGCTCACAGGCTAGTGATAAGGCACTACGATTAATCAGGCCAACGCCAGATGCAGACACCAGCCTCATTTCAATGGAATTCAAGAACTCGCCGATCAGGGTCACATGGACCCTGAGAAGAAACCCCCTTGTCTCTAGCTGCTGGCTTTGGCTTCTGAACAAACTGCTTGCTTACTGATATCAGGAGTTTTCACTGTCTCTAACTGCTGACCTTGGCTTCTGTACAAACTGCCTGCTTGCAAAGATCCCCAGTTCCCCCCCGGAAAATCCCCAGCCCCCCAAAAGTGTTGTTTAGCATAAAAGCCCAGTTCTCCCTCAACTCGGGGCCACGGGTTGGAGAGACATGAGTCCTCCGTGGTCGCCGGCAATAAAGACCCTGCAATTCATCATACTTTTGTCTTGGTGCTGATCTTCTTATCTCGCTAAAAATACAACATTACCATTGGGAGAAACTAGGAAAAGAATACATGGGATCTTTTTTGTATTTATTTCTTAGAACTGCATGTGAATCTATGATTATCTCAAAAAGTTTAATTCAAAAGACAAAAAATAACATGGTCCCTGCTTGAAAGTTCTATCTAATAGGGGAGAAAGATATGTAAACAAGTACTGTCCACTTAAAGTGATATTAACTAGTAATTCAAAGTTCTGTGTGCCTGTAAGGGAGATGAGGACAAAGTGGTGTGAAACCCAGACAAATGAATGATTCAGCCAGAGTCTGAGATGAGTTAGAGACAGCTTCATAAAGGGATAATGTTTGAGCTGAGGATGAGTACCGTGGTGCCCAGTAGAGGAAAGTAGGGAATAAGGGCTCAGCATGGTAGCTCATGCCTATAATCTCAGTACTTTGGGAGGCTGAGATGGGAGTATTGCCTGAGCTCAGGAGTTTCAGACCAGCCTGGGCAACATGACCAAGCCCTGTTTCTACCACAAATACAAAAATGAGCTGGGTGTTGTAGTGTGTGCCTGTAGTTCCATCTACTCAGGAAGCTGAGGCAGGAGGATGGCTTGAGCCTGGGAGGTTGAGGCTGCAGTGAGCCATGTTTGGGACACTGCACTCTAGCCTGTGTAGCAAAGTGAGACCCTGTCTAAAAAAAAAAAGAAAGAAAGAAAGCTTTTCTGAGGATCTGGCAAGATGGCAGAGGTAGAGCAGAAGAAGAAGTGGACCTACCGCGGTGTGGACCTGGACCAGCTGCTGGACGTGTCCTACGAACAGCTGATGCAGCTGTACAGTATGCGCCAGTGGCTGTGGCTGAACCCGTACCTGCAGCAGAAGCAGCACTCGCTGCAGAAGCGCCTTCGCAAGGCCAAGATGGAGGTGCCGCCCATGGAGAAGCCAGAAGTGGTGATAATCCTGCCCGAGATGGTGGGCAGCACGGTGGGCGTCTACAACGGCAAGACCTTCAACCAGGTGGAGATCAAGCCAGAGGTGATCGATCACTACCTGGGCAATCTCCATCACCTACAAGCCCGTGAACCACGGCCCGGCATCAGGGCCACCCACTCCTCCTGCTTCATCCCTCTCAAGTAGTGCCTCAACTAATAAAGGCACACATTGGCCAGGTGCCGTGGCTCATGCCTGTAATTCCAGCACTGTGGGAGGCTGAGGCAGGTGGATCACCTGAGGTCAGGGGTTCGAAACCATCCTGGCCAACATGGCGAAACCCCGTCTCTACTAAAAATACAAAATTAGCCCGGCATGGTGGTGCATGCATGTAATCCTAGCTACTCTGGAGACTGAGGCAGGAGAATCGCTTGGCCAAGGCGGGAGAATCACTTGAACCTAAGAGGCAGAGGTTGCAGTGAGCCAAGATCATGCCCTGCACTCCAGCCTGGGCAACAGAGCAAGACTCTCTTAAAAAAAAAAGTACACCCATGTAGTCATCCCACAGGTAAATCAAGAAACATATTGCTTGCAAGGGGTGCCCTGAGAGGCCCCTCCTAAGTCACAGCTCCCTCCCCAGATAACTACTGCCTTCACTGTGAACCCGAATCATCTCTCTCCTGGATTACTTCAACATCCTTCTAAGTGGGTCTTCTTGGCCTACCCTCCCCCACTTCCTTCTCAACACAATAGTCAGAAGATTCCTTTTATCTACTTATTTCGACAGAGTATTGCTCTATCACTCAGGCCGGAGAGCAGTGGCACAATCTTGGCTCACTACAACCTCTGCCCTCTCAAGCAATCCTCCTACCTCCTACCTCAACCTCCCCAGTAGCTGGAACCACAGGTGCACACCATCATGCCCTGCTAATTTTTGTGTGGTTTTTTGGGTGGAGAAGGTGTTTTGCCATGTTGCCCAAGCTGGTCATGAACTCCTGGGCTTAGGTGATCCTGCCTTGGCTTCCCAAAATGCTGGGATTACAAGCTTGAACCATCATGCCCTGCCAGAAGACTCCTATTAGTTTTTTATTTTATTTTATTTTAAGACAGAGTCTCGCTCTGTCTCCCAGGCTGGAGTGCAGTGGTGCAATCTCGGCTCACTGCAACCTCTGCCTCCTGGGTTCAAGCGATTCTCCTGCCTCATCCTCCTCAGTAGCTGGGATTATAAGTGTCTGCCACCATGCCCAGCTAATTTTTGTATTTTTATTGGAGATGGGGTTTTGCCACGTTTGCCAGGCTGGTCTCAAACTCCTGACCTCAAGTGATCAGCCCTCCTTGGCCTCCCAAAGTGCTAGGATTACAGAAGCCACCGTGCCCGGCCTTTTTTTAAAATTTGAAACAGAACTTTGCTCTGTCACCCAGGCTAGAGTGCAGTGGCACGATCATGGCTCACTGCAGCCTCAACCTGGGCTAAATCAATCTTTTCACCTCAGCCTCCTGAGTAGTAAGACAAGTGAGTGCCACCACGCCCAGCTAATTTTTGTATTTTCTGTAGAGACAGGGTTTCATCCTTGCTGATCAAACTCCTGGGCTCAAGTGATCTACCTGCCGCAGCCTCTCAAGGTGCTGGGAATACTGCTTGCACCATTGCCTCCAGTCCCATTCAGCTCTTGAAGAATGTCTGGGCTCCTTTCAGTTTTTGGTCATATTGAACAATACAGTACAGTCTCAAATGTGTCTCCTGGCACATGTGTATGACATTTTACAGAGCATATGCCTAGGAGTAGAACCGTAGAGTTGTAGTGTATGTGGCTCTTCGATTTTACTAGGTAATGCCAAATGGTTTCCAAAGTGTTTGCATCAATCTACTCTCTCACCTTTTTTTTTTTTTTTGATGGAGTTTCGCTCTTGTTGCCCAGACTGTAGTGTAATGGCAAGAACTTAGCTCACCGAAACCTCTGCCTCCTGGGCTCAAGCTATTCTCCTGCCTCAGCTTCCTGAGTAGCTTACAGGCATGCGCCACCATACCCAGCTAATTTTTGTATTTTTAGCAGAGACGGAGTTTCTCCATGTTGGTCAGGGTGGTCTCGAACTCCCAACCTCAGGTGATCCCCCCCCCCCACCTTGGTCTCCCAAAGTGCTGGGATTACAGGCGTGAGCCACCACACCTGGCCTCCCTCTCACCTTTTTGAACCTCATTTCTCTTGTGTTTTATTTGTAAAATAAGAGGATTGGAGGGTTGAATTTCTGAGATCTCTTTTGGTTCTGATATCTCATGAATCTGTGATCAAGGAGATCTAAATCAGCAGCACTTGATGCTGAGCATTTCTTTCTTTCTTTCTTTTTTTTTTTGAGCCCGAGTTTCACTCTTGTGGCCTAGGCTGGAGCGCAATGGCACGATCTCGGCTCATCGAAACCTCCGCCTCAGCCTCCCGAGTAGCTGGGATTACAGGCATGCGCCACCACACCCAGCTAATTTTGTATTTTTAGTAGAGATGGGGTTTCTCCATGTTGGTCAGGCTGGTCTTGAACTCCCGACCTCAGGTGATCCACCTGTCTTGACCTCCCAAAGTACTGGGATTTCAAAGCTTGAGCAACCATCCCTGGCTTGGTACTGAGCATTTCTGAAGGAACATCAAAGTTATGAGGGAGAGAAGTCAATGCAACCTGTGCTGGAGATGAGGCCTCCAAATGCTGTAGGGCTGGGCACAGTTCTAAACCTTGAATATTGGTGTTACAACAACCTGGGCAAGGTGGCATGACTCAGTCTCTACAAAAAAAAAAAATTTCTGTTTTTAATTATCCAGTTATGGTGGCATTTGCCTATAGTGCCAGTTACTCTGGGAACTGAGGCAGGAAGATCACCTGAGCCTAGGAGGTTGAGGCTGCAGTGAGCTGTCATCAAGCCACTGCTCACTGCTCTCCAGCCTGGGTGACAGAGTGAGATCCTGTCTCAAAAAAAAAAAAAAAAAAAAAAAAAGCCAGCCAGGCACAGTGGCTCACACACGTATCCCAGCACTTTGGCAGGCCAAGGCAGGAGGATCACTTGAGCCTAGGAGTTTGAGACCAGCCTGGGCAACTTAGTGAGACCCCATCTCTATGGGAAAAAAATGGTGTTGGGTAGAGACTTGGGCCTTGACAGAGCCTGGCAACTCTTATCTGTACACCATGACCTCTGCTCCTGCCTGTACTGGAGAGGATTTCCAAACACAGAATATGTCAAAGAGAGACAAGGGCAAAAATAATAAACTCAGCCAGGTGCAGTGGATCACACCTGTAATCCCAGCACTTTGGGAGGCTGAGGTGGGTGGATCACCTGAGGTCAGGAGTTTGAGACCAGCCTGGCCAACAGGGTGAAACACCCATCTCTACAAAAAATACAAAAATTAGCTGGGCAAGGTGGCACTTGCCTGTAATCACAGCTACTTGGGAGGCTGAGGCAGGAGAATCACTTGAACTTAGGAGGCAGAGGCTGCAGTGAGCCAAGATCATGCCACTACACTCCAGCCTGGGTGACAAAGTAAGACTCTGTCTCAAAAAAAGAAAAAAATAAATAGAATGATGAGAAGATGGGTTCCAGATTGATTAATTTGGGGCAGATGAACCTCTGTGTGGGTATGGTAGGGTAACAAGAGAGTCTTCCTTGAGGAGGCTAGGGGTTGGGGGCAGAGGCCTGGTATGAGACTACTGAGTGAACTGGAAAACTTCAGTGGCTGGCTCATGGGCCCTCTGGCCAGCACCTCTCCTCCCTCATTCCGTGGACAGTTATTTTTTGTTGTTCCTGCCCAGGAATAGTCAAACTTAGGTGTAGCAACACCTAAATGGAGGACAATCACTCAGCAAACATTTATTGAGTACTTACTATGTACCAGTCATTATTATTATTATTTTTTTGAGACAGAATCTTACTCTGTCACCCATGCTGGAGTGCAGTGGTGGGATCTCAGCTCACGGCAACCTCTGCCTCCCGGGTTCAAGCAATTGTGCCTCAGCCTCCTGATTATCTGGATTATAGGCCCATGGCCACCACACATGGCTAATTTTTGTATTTTTAGTAGAGATGGGGTTTCGCCATGTTGGTCAGGCTGGTCTCAAACTCCTGACCTCGTGATCCACCCGCCTTGGCCTTCCACAGTGCTGGGATTATAGGTGTGAGCCACCTCACCTGGCCACCAGTTATTATTTAAACTGCTAGAAATACAGCAATGAAGAATATAGACAAAGATCCCTGTCTTCATCATGCACATATGCAAGTATATCTGAAGGATAAATTATTAGAAATGGAATTACTGGACCAAAAGGCAAATAAATTTAAAATGTTTGCTGATATTACCAAATTAACATACAAAGAGTTTATTATATTTTATGTCCCATTTGGATGACCATTTCCCTAGGAGCGTACCTGTCTGTCTGTCTTTTTTTGTTTCTGAGACAAGGTCTAACTCTGTCACCCAGGCTGGTGTTCAGTGGTGCAGTCACTGAACTGCATTTTTTTTTTTTTTGAGATGGAGTCTCACTCTGTTGCCCAGGCTAGGGGACAGTGGTGCGATCTCAGCTCACTGCAACCTCCACCTCCCAGGTTCAAGCTATTCTCCTGTCTCAGGCTCCTGAGTAACTGGGATTACAGGCATGCACCACCACACCCGGCTAATTTTTTGTATTTGTGGTAGAGACAGGGTTTTGCCATGTTGGCCATGCTAGTCTCAAACTCCTGGCCTCAAGTGATCCATCTGCTTTGGCCTTCCAAAGTGCTGGGATTACAGGTGTGAGACATCTCGCCTGGCCGCCCCCATTTTAGGACTAAGAGAAGAAAGGTGATAAGGAGCTGCTATTTCAAAAAGATGAATGGGAGGGAAGGGACCAGAAAGTGACATCATCATGGAGCACTTGGTTCAGGCATGGGCAGCAAGTTCAGTTACCTTACTCCTGGCAGCAACAGAAGTGGGGGGAGGGGATCTTGGAGAAGTTTTTGTCTGTAAGTGTCATACCACTGTTGCAGCGGGAGTATGACCCAAAGTGCTTGGCAGGAGCACAGCCCCGCTGCTTCCCTGCATTCTGGGCTGACCTCATCACCTGAGCTGGACAGTGGGTGCTTCTGGCCTTCTTCCTGGAACTAGACAGACAGCTGTTAGGCTTAGGGAGCAGCTCAGGACCTACAGGGTTGGGGTGCAGGTAGGGAAGGAGGCTGCAACATGTTGGAACAGTAAATACATGTCCTGATTTCCAGGACTGATTTCATGTGATCTGTCCACAAGTTCACCAGCACCTGTCAGACTGGATGTCCCAGTTTTTGGTTTGGAAAATACGATCTGTCTCAGGTAATGGAGAAGGGGGAGACAGCAGTTCATTCATTCTAGTGTCTAAGCCTGAAGTTGGTGGGAGCAAGAGACTGTCAGAGATGGCTCCAGCCCTGCGCTGGAATCTCGCATTGAATTCCCAGCTCCGCCCAGATCCATGCTGAGGCGAGCAGGTGAGTGGGATGGACGGCGCTGTGCCTGGCACCCTCGTGGCCTCATTTGCTTACCGTGGCGCCCTATTCTACGCTGGGAAGTAGTCTCTGTTAACCTCAGCTCAGCTTTACCCCATCGGCCCGGTAGGGAGGCTCCAAGGAGGGGAGAGGCGCCACGTGCTAATGGAAAGCGGCCTGCCAGCCACGACTGCTTAAAGAGACGGTCTAAGCATTCAGGTTCGGTGCGGCCCAGATGCAGACGTCCGTTTCTCCCAAAGGAGGGAGCAAGGGGACTCCAGGTCCCCAAGCTGCGCTACAGCCAGTTGGGCTAACATCCCACCCTCCCCTCCCCCAACTCCCCGAGTAGCAGTCCGTCCAGCCCCTCAAGCGATCAGGCCACCACCCCCAAGCCCGCGCGTTCTCCTCCCAGCCTAGCCCAGCCCATCTGCCCACCGAGGCCCCGCCCTCGGCTCCGCCCCGGCCCGGCCCAGCCCCGCCGGCTCCCAGGAGGCGGTGGATGAGCCAGCGGGACTACAAGTCCCAGCAGGCCCGGGGGCCCGCCCTCGGGGGGCGGGGACACAGCGGCAGCGAATTGGGAGGAGCCCTAGTGCTCAGGCTAGGGAACGCGTGTGACCAATCGCGGGGCCGCTCTTGCTGTGAGCCGATGGGGGCGGGGAGAAGCCCGGCTGGGCTGGAACAAAAGCCGGCTCCCGGGTAGCTGCTGGCGGCTGGAGCGTTCCTGATTTTGTGGTGTTTGTCATTCGTCTGGAGCGAGTGCTGCGCACGGACTTTCGCAGAGAGGTGAGCGCGGGCCGCTGTTTTCGCTGGCTGGAGCCCGCTCGCCGTAGGAGCTTCCTGCCTCCCTCCCCCAACCCGGAACCGCCTTCCCCGACGCGGGCTCGGTGCTCACGCGCCCTCCCTGCGCCTGCTTGGAAGTTTTGAGGGTCTTGGCTTTAGATTAGCCTTAGCCCGGGTTCCCGGCCGGTGGCCGCGTATCGACGCTCTCCCCCGCCCCCGCACATTCCAGTTCTTGGGAGTTTGCGCGGGGCTTGCCGCCGTCCTTGCTTTTCCTGCCTCTGCCACATTGCATGGGCTCCCTCCTGGCGCTCCTCACCCCGTCCGGGCACAGCTATCGAGCCTCTTCGGCCGCCTTTTGGCCCCATCCGAGTTCCCCCATCGGATGCCGGGACGGGAAGTCGCGGCGGCGACTGGTCCCACTCCGAACCCTCACTGGCCGGGCTCAGGCCCTTCCCTTGGTTCCGTGGAAACTGGATTGAGCTCCACGCCCAAGTGGAGGGAATGAGCTGGGCGCGCCTCCGGAGCGGGCCACCCGGGGCCAGGCTGCCCCAGGATGCCAGAGGCCTCAACAAGGACTCTTCTCGCACTGGAAGTGCCGTCGAGTCCAACCCCTAAGCGACAGATGGCCGGGGTGCCACCCCACCCTTGAGCTGACGCCGAGCCTGGCCGAGGCAAGTCCTCAGGGGGCTGAAGGATGCTGTCGCCGCCCTCCTGTCGAGCCTGGCAGTGGGCCAATCCCAGCGCCTGCCGCCCTCTCCAACCTTGGCAGATACCGTGCGGTGCCAAGTTCTGCCGTTACGGGGCCCCAGGAGGTCTTCCTGGGAAGAGGATTTTGGAAGGGATGATAAGGAGAAGTGCACAGCACGGTTTTGTCAGCTAGCCTACTCTTCTCCACCCTTAACTTTGCTTTGTGTTTCCAGCCGGCTCAGCCGAACTAAAATATTGGGTGAGGGACAGACAGCTGGTAGGTCCCAGTTGCCCAGAGGGGTGATTTTCACCTCTTAGAAACCTTCCTAAACAGCTTGGGGGGCGGTAGTGGGAAGAGCCCTCAGATAGTGGGCAGCTGATGCCTCCATCCCCATTCTGACACTAATGCCTGCCTTAGTTGGGGGTACTCACAGAATTCTGCCCCTCTAGAACTTACTCCAGAGATTGCCCGTCTTCTCAAATAATAAAAACAATAATTCCCTGCCGGGCACGGTGGCTTACGCCTGTAATCCCAGCACTTTTGGGAGACCTAGGCAGGCGGATCACAAGGTCAAGAGATCAAAACCATCCTGGCCAACATGGTGAAACCCTGTCTCTACTAAAAATACAAAAATCAGCTCGTCGTGGTGGTGCAAGCCTATAGCCCCAGCTACTCAGGAGGCTGAGGCAGGAGAATCACTTGAACCAGGGAGGTGGAGGTTGCAGTGAGCTGAGATCACGCCACGGCACTCCAGCCTGGTGACAGAGTGAGACTCTGTGTAAAATAATAATAATAATTCCCAATCTTGCAGATACTAACCTTCAAATGAGTGTTTTTGTCTTTCCCAGAGGCACCTTAAGTAGCATCCCCAGTGATCCCTTCCACTAACTGTGTCCCAGGGGTGTGTCCTGGGGAACAGGCTTCTTTCATTCAGCTTTCTGTGTAGGCTGCTTCTTTCAGTGTCTGCTAAAGGTGAACTCAATCCTGGGTTACTCACCCATCTGCAGAAAAGACCCTATTCAGCTTATAAGGTTCGTCCCTCAGAGAATGTGTGTATGTGTGTGTTTTCAGGTTCCTGGGCATGACTTCCCCCAAATGGTTTATAAATTACCTGTTACCAAGTAACAGTTCCTGGAGTCCAAGCTCAGCCCAACCATCTATCACGAATTTGACAGCACATTCAGCTACTGGGCACGCAGACTAAGACTTTGAGGGGAGAGGTCCTAAACCCAGAACAGGTATTTGTAGGTATTTTAGGTATTTGCCCATTCCACTAGAGCAAACTTTTTTTTTTTTTTTTTTTTTTTTTTT
>PVKP010046384.1:0-15594 GCA_004027715.1 Plecturocebus donacophilus | reverse complement strand
TCTGTCTCCGTCCCTGAGAGTTTCCCTCCCACTGCTGCAGCCCAGATCGCAAGGCCATTGCGGTCATCCCTGCCTGCCCTCTCTGCCTCTGCACCCCCATCTGCCTTAGCCGCAAGCCTGGTGACCCTCTGACCCATGCCCCTGCTCCTGTGCCTAAACAGCTGAGCTGGGCCAGAGACACTCACCCCGAGGGCCAGCTGGCCTCTGTGCTCCCAGTCCCAGGCCCGCACTGCGCGACCTGCATCGCTGGCAGCCTCTCACCGGGCCCCGGCTGGCTTGCTTTCCCTTTCTCCGCCATGGCGGCTGCGTCATCCTTTCCTCTTCTCAACCCTCCCTCAACCTCAGCCTCAGCAAACTCTTCCCACCTTCAGCAAGTGGGCTTGTCTTGTCTTGATCTTCACAGAGAAACGGAGGCCTTCAGATGGGGGTCCCTGCATTTCCCCAGCCCCGCTCCCTGCCGCGTGACTCTCCCCTTGTCTCCCCTCAGCATGGAGATGGTGGCCCAGCTGCCATCCCCGGCCCTGGGTTCCCCGCTCCATCTCTTCATCCGTCTTGCTCTCACCGATGCCCTTTCTCCTGAATCTCCATTTCCTCCTCCTCTGCAGAGTGCCTCCCAACAGCATTTTTTTTTCTGAGACAGGGTCTCCCTCTGTCACCCAGGCTGGAGCGGAGTGGTGTGATCTCAGCTCACTGCACCTCCACCTCCTGGGCTCAAGCCATCCTCCCACCCCAGCCTCCCGAGTAGCTGAAACTACAGGCGCTCACCACCACACCCAGCTAATTTTTGTATTTTTAGTAGAGATGGGGTTTCACTATGGTGGCCAGGCTCGTCTCAAACTCCTGGCCTCAAGTGATCCACCCATCTTGGCCTCCCAGAATGCTGGGATTACAAGCGTGCGCCAGCCATCATCAGCATTGTTTAATGTTCCAGTTTCTCCCATCTTAAGACAAGAAAAATCTGCTGGACTTCATTCCTCTACTCAAGCAAATTTCTCAGAATTGTCTACACTCTCTCTCTTCATCTTTCTTCCATTCTCCAACCGACTTCAGTCATACTTGCAGCTGCATACTCCAGGAGGCTGCCAATGACAGCCTCACCAGCAAACCCGGGGCCGCCTGTCTGCTCCAGCGTCCTTGGCCTCCTAGCAGCATTGGAGGTTACCTCTCCCTCCTTCTTCAAGCTTCTTTTCCCCCTCCTGGTTTTCTCCTGCCTCTGACTACTCCTGCAGTCTCCCTTGGAGCCAGGTAACTAAGGTCTCAGCTTGCCCAGGACGGAGGGGCTACTAGTCATCCTACGTAGGGTGCCACCTTCTCTGTCCATGTTGCGTTCCAGAGCTTGGTCTTTAGCAACTTTTCTCCCCACTCTGCTCTCCTGCTCCAAGTGTGATCTCTTGCTCCTGTGCACTTAAATAAGGCCCATGTGCCAATGACTCCTACAGGCAGGTTCCATCCCAGCCCACCCTGCTGAGCTCTTATGTCATCCTCTCCCACTGTGCCCAGAGCCCCTCCAAGGCAGGGCTACCTGTTACGCCACGCAGCAGAAAACCCTGAAATGATAAAGTCAGTTAAAACAGCAGCTAACAGGGATTGCGTGCTGACTGCGTGCTGGGTTCTGCTCACGGGGCCTCCTAGGAGGATATGAGGTCACTCATGCTGGTCTGCCAACAATCCCATCAGAGCCATTTTAGAGGAAAGGAAACTGAGGCTCTAGAGGAGCAGGAACGTGGCCAGCATCACACTACTAGGAAGCACGGAGCCAGGGCCTGAGCTCTACAGTCTGTGGCCCTGACAGAGGAGGCCTCACCTTGTGAAGCAGGAGCCCATGGCCCATCTATTGAGTTGAGTTGAACTGGGTGACCTCCCACCCTAGAAAAAGTGAAGATCCTAGAGACTTCAACCAACCTCCTCCTCTTCTTGGAACTGTCGCCAGAGGTACCATTTGCCAAGAACTAAAGAAATATGTGAGGGAATGGTTAGAAGCTTAGTCTGGAGTCAGACTTGCTAGTTTGGAATGTCAGCTCTTTCTCTTTCTAACTCTTCGGACTAGCTTAAGCAAGTCATTTATTTTGTACCTCAATTTTCTCATCTTTAAAATGGAAGATGGTAATAGTAAAGATTAAATAAGATAATATAATGAAGCACATAGCACAGCAGCAGACACAGAGCGGATGAGCCACACTTTTTTTTTGAGACGAAGTTTCACTCTTGTTGCCCAGGCTGGAGTACAATGGTGCAATCTCAGCTCACTGCAACCTCCGCCTCCTGGGTTCAAGCTATTCTCCTGCCTCAGCCTCCCGAATAGCTGGGATTACAGGCATGGACCACCACTCCCAGCTAATTTTGTATTTTTAGTAGAGACAGGGTTTCTCCATGTTGGTCTGGCTGGTCTCGATCTCCTGAACTCAGGCGATCCACCCACCTTGGCCTCCCAAAGTACTGGGATTATAAGCATGAGCCACCGCGCCCGGCCGAGCCACAAATATTTACTGAGCCTCTGCTATGTATTAGGCACCAAGCTGGATTCTGGAATACAGAAGTGAAAACATAGCAGGGTTGCTGAGGGGTGTTTACAATCATGGGTGTAGAGAAAACAACCCTGCGAGATTTGGTTTCTTTGATAACTGAGTTGCTGAGCTGTGCCTAAAACCAGCTTGTGCTTGGGGTGAAAAGGAAACCATGCGATTATTCACTCACACCTCTCTGCCTGTGCACAATCTATTCCCTCTCCCAGCTCTAACTAGAAAACTTCTCAGCCTGTAACACGCAGCCTAATTATTAGCCTCTCTGTGAAGCTGCTTCTGATTCTCACTGAATAGACTCAGTCTCTCTTTCCTCAGGCTAACTCTAGCATCTTACATATACTCTTACGTAACAGAGTCACTCATTCACTCATTCATAGTTTCATTAAACAAACATTTGCCGAGTTCCTAGGTACCTATTACAGGCACTGAGGTTACAAATAATAGCTAAATGCTAATGTCTCTCGGGTACTTATTCTGAACCACATAGTTTTAAATGCTTTGTGTATAATCTTCACAACAACCCTGAAAGATATGAGCTGTTGTTTTCTCCATTCTACAGCCTGGGGACACTGAGATGCAGAGAAGTTCGGTTACCCAGGCCTCAGCTGGGCGGTGGGGAAGCCAGGACTGCTGCCTGGGCCTGCACCCACCCTGCCATGTCCCCTTGCAGAGGCCTGAAGAAGTCACAGTCCTTAAATTCTCTCAGGTTCATCCACTGTTTATTTCTAGAGCAACTCCCCAACTCAGTTGCCCTGGGACTGAGTAGTTTCCCAGGATGTGAGACTTCCATGCTAAACCTAAGAAAGTCCCAGGCAAAGAGGGACAAGTTGGCCACCCTAGTCTTCCCTTGAATTGCTGTGGAACCAGATTCATGCCCCCATCTGTCAGACTCATAGTCGCCCTCTTCAGCAACCTTCAAAGGAAAGACAGGGGCTTCTGGCTGCTAGTCCCAGCCCTCTCAGTCCACAGGGACCCAGGCTGGTGGAAATGGGGACGAGGAGGGACCAGCTGGAGGCCAGCAGGCAGGGAGGGAATCTCAGAGCAGGGGCTGGGCCCCCTTCTCCAGAGCAAGTCCGGGTCACTGCTGAAGGTGACTTACAAGCGTAAGACTTACATGGCTCTTGCCTGGCCCCTTCCCCGCTCTCTGGGGCCTCCTCGCCTCTCGCTTCTCTCAGCAGAGGGAGAAGCTGAGATGACGTTTTGCCCCATGCAGCCAGGAGCTGAAGAGGACTCAGGCCTCCTTTGTCTAGCCCTTTTCAAGGTGAGGGAGGCAGGCCACCCAGACAGGTGAAAATGTCTCCTCTTGCCCAGTTCCTCTTCCTCTCTGGCCTGGTCCTAGGGATCCGCTCAGACATAGGCCTCCCTCTAGAGAAAGCAGTTTCTGAACTGCAAGGGGAAGGACAACAGCATTGAAATTCATGAGAAATAAGAATGAAAAAAGGCACCATGCTTGAAAAGAGAAACCTTGAGTAAATGCTGAATCAATCCCATTAGTATAAAAGTCTGCCAACTAGTCCCGTGTTAAAACCTCCTTTACCCTCACGTCACCATCACCCCACTTTCCTTCTCCCCATGCAGTCAAACACCTCAAAAGAGTCTGCGTTCACTCTCTCCACTTCCTCACTTCCCACTGCCTCCAACCCAATCCAACTACCCTCCTCCCATCACTACATTACTGTCACCCCAAGGCTCTCACCGTTGGCTCCTCGGGTGAGCGTGCAGCCCTCATCCTCCTCAATCCACCAGCAGCTTCTGTTTGACACAGGTGATCCCCTCTCCGTGAAACCTGCTTCCTGCTTAGCTCCCAGACCCTGCTCTACCTATTTCCCTCCTGCCCTCGGTCCACTCTTTCCCAGCTGCCTGGTTGGTTGCTCTCCATCCTGTTGCCCCATAAATGTAGGACATGGACTCCATCTTCAGACATGGACTTTTCCATACACCAACTCCCTTGGAGATGGATCTCATCGGTCTTGCTTCTTTAAATGTACCCTTTGCACACCCACTACTCCCAAATTTATATCTTCGATCCGACCTCTTCCAGACTTGCTGCTCTTTGAACATCCTCAACACCCACCTACATCAAGATCCTCAACACCTACTTACCTGCAGATCTTTGCACTTTCTCTTTCTGTACATTCATCAGCAGAGCTGCTCCAAGACACCCTCTCTAGTCACTTTATGTATAAAGTAGCACACAATTTCATAAACACAATCCACCCCACAAAATCTGCTTTCTCTCTCTTCATGGCATTTATCACAACTTGACATGTATTTATTTGCTTATATCTAATAGAATAGAATCTCCTTCCATGCTGGAACTTCTTTACTTTACCTTTATTCACGATGCTGGGGATAGAGCAGTATCCCCTACTGCATGCCACCTCTATGCCAGACATTTATATATATATATATATAATATGTATATATATTATACATATAATATACAGATATTGATATATATCTATATATTATATGTATAATATATATTATATATACTATATATAGATATTGATATATATACCTGTATATATTATACATATAATATATATTATATATCTGTATATATATGTATATACTATATACAGATATTGATATATATACCTATATATTATATATATATATTATATCTGGTGTATATATATATATCAATATCTGTATATAGTATGTGTACATATACAGATATATATGTATAGATACAGATATATACATAGCAGGGCTGGTGGTGATGAAATCTCTGAGCAATTGCTTGTTCATAAAGGATTTTATTCCTCCTTCACTTATGAAGCTTAGTTTGGCTGGATATGAAATTCTATGTTGAACGTTTTTTTTTCTTTAAGGATGTTGAATATTGGCCCCCACTCTCTTCTGGCTTGTAGGGTTTCTGCTGAGAGATCCGCTGTGAGTCTGATGGGCTTCCCTTTGTAGGTAGCCTGACCTTTCTCTCTGGCTGCCCTACGCATTTTTTCCTTCATTTCAACCCTGGTGAATCTAATGATTATGTTTCTTGGGGTTGCTCTTCTTGAGCAATATCTTTATGGTGTTCTCTGTATTTCCTGGACTTGAATGTTGGTCTGCCTTGCTAGGTTGGGGAAGTTCTCCTGGATAATATCCTGAAGAGTGTTTTCCAGCTTGGATTCATTCTCTCCGTCACATTCAAGTACACCTATCAAATGCAGATTAGGTCTTTTCACATAATCCCATATTTCTTGGAGGCTTTGTTCATTTCTTTTTACTCTTTTTTCTCTAATCTTGCCTTTTCGTTTTATTTCATTGAGTTGATCTTCAATCTTTGATATCCTTTCTTCTGCTTGGTCAGTTTGGCTATTGAAACTTGTGTATGCTTTGTGAAGTTCTCGTATTTTGTTTTTCAGTTACATCAATTCATTTATAGTCCTGTCTAAGCTGTTTATTCTCGTTAGCATTTTGTCAAACCTTTTTTCAACATTCTTAGTTTCTTTGCATTGAATTAGAACATGATCTTTTAGCTCAGAGAAGTTTGTTATTACCCACCTTCTAAAGCCTGTTTCTGTCAATTCATCAGACTCATTCTCTATCTAGCCTTGTTCCCTTGCTGGTGAGGAGTTGTGATCCCCTTGGAGGAGGAGAGGCATTCTGGTTTTGGGTGTTTTCATCCTTTTTGCACTGATTTCTTCCCATCTTTGTGAATTTATTTACCTGTGGTCTTTGTGGTTGATGACTTTCAGATGGGGTCTCTGAGTGGATGTCCTTTTTTTGCTGATGAAGTTATTTCTTTCTGTTTCTTAGCTTTCCTTCTAACAGTCAGGCCCCTCTGCTGTAGGACTGCTGAGGTCCACTCCAGGCCCTGCTTGCCTGGGGATCACCTGCAGCGGCTGCAGAATGGTGAGGGTTGCTGCCAGTTTCTTCTTCTGTTATCTTTGTCCCAGAAGGATACCCACCAGATGTCAGCCTGAGCTCTCCTTTATGAGGTGTCTCAAAAAGATATAATATATATATATATATATACGTATATATATATATTGGAAATTCTGGCCAGAGCAATTAGGCAAGAAAAAGAAATAAAGGGTATTTGATTAGGAAAGGAGGGAGTCAAATTGTCTCTATTTGCAGACAACATGATTGTATATTTAGAAGACCCTACCATCTCAGCCCAAAATCTCCTTAAACTCATAAGGATCTTCAGCAAAGTCTCAGGACACAAAATCAATGTGCAAAAATCACAAGCATTCCTATACACCAATAACAGACTTAAAGAGAGCCAAATCAAGAATGAACTCCCATTCACAATTGCTACAAAGAGAATAAAATACCTAGGAATACAACTAACAAAGGATGTAAAAGACCTCTTCAAGGAGAACTACAAACCACTCCTCAATGAAATAAGAGAGGACACAAACAGATGGAGAAACATTCCATGGTCATCGTTAGGAAGAATCAGTATAGTGAAAATGGCCATGCTGCCCAAAGTAATTTGTAGATTCAATGCTATCCCCATCAAGCTACCAATGACCTTCTTCACAGAACTGGAAAAAACCACCTTAAACTTCATATGGAACCAAAAGAGAGCCCACATAGCCAGGTCAATTCTAAGCAAAAAGAACAAAGCTGGAGGCATCATGCTACCTGATGTCAAACTATACAACAAGGCTACAGTAATCAAAACAGAATGGTACTGGTATCAAAACAGAGATATAGACCAATGGAACAGAACCGAGGCCTCAGAGGCAATGCCACACATCTACAACCATCTGATCTTTGACAAACCTGACAAAAACCAGCAGTGGGGAAAGGATTCCCTGTTTAATAAATGGTGTTGGGAAAACTGGCTAGCCATGTGCAGAAAACAGAAACTGGACCCCTTCCTGACACCTTACACTAAAATTCACTCCAGATGGATTAAAGACTTAAACATAAGATCTAACACCATAAAAACCTTAGAATAAAACCTAGGCAAAACCATTGAGGACATAGGTATAGGCAAAGTCTTCATGACTAAAACACCAAAAGCATTGGCAACAAAAGCCAAAATAGACAAATGGGATCTAATTAAACTCCAGAGTTTCTGCACAGCAAAAGAAACAATCATTAGAGTGAACTGGCAACCAACAGAATGGGAAAAAGTTTTTGCAATCTACCCATCTGACAAAGGACTTATATCCAAAATCTACAAAGAACTAAAACGGATTTACAAGAGAAAAACAAACAAACCCATTCAAAAGTGGGCAAAGGATATTAACAGACATTTTTCAAAAGAAGACATATATGAGGCCAACAAACATATGAAAAAAATGCTCATCATCACTGGTCATTAGAGAAATGCAAATCAAAACTACATTGAGATACCATCTCACGCCAGTTAGAATGGTGATCATTAAAAAATCTGGAGACAACAGATGCTGAAGAGAATGTGGAGAAATAGGAACACTTTTACACTGTTAGTGGAGGTAAATTAGTTCAACTGTTGTGGAAGACAGTGTGGCGATTCCTCAAGGAGCTAGAAATAGAAATTCCATTTGACCCAGCAGTCCCGTTACTGGGTATATATCCGAAGGATTATAAATCATTCTATTATAAGGACACATGCACACCTATGCTCATTGCAGCACTGTTTACAATAGCAAAGACCTGGAACCAACCCAAATGCCCATCAATGATAGACTGGACAGGGAAAATGTGGCACATATACACCATGGAATAGTATGCAGCCACAGAAAAATGATGAGTTTGTGTCCTTTGTAGGGACGTGGGTGAACCTGGAAACCATCATTCTCAGCAAACTGACACAAGAACAGAAAATCAAACACCACATGTTCTCACTCATAGGCAGGTGTTGAACAATGAGAACACATGGACACAGGGAGGGGAGAATCATACACTGAGGTCTGTGAGGGGGGTGCCTAGGGGAGGGACAGTGGGGGGTAGGGAGTTGGGGAGGGATAACATGGGAAGAAATGCCAGATACAGGTGATGGGGATGGAGACAGCAAACCACATTGTCATGTATGTACCTATGCAACAATTCTGCATATTCTTTACATGTACCCCAGAACCTAAAATGCAATTATATATATATATATATACATATATATATGTATATATATATATATATAATCTTTGGGGAGATGGGAATGATCTGTGTCTTGATTGTGGCAGTGGTTTCACGGGTAGACACATGCAGCTGTCGAAACTCATCAAATTGCTCATTTTAGGTGGATGCAATTTATGATATAGAATTGTACCTCAGTTAAGTTGATTTTTAAAAAAGAAATAAGTTGGTGAATCATAAATCCGTCAACTTACTCAACATCTCTTTCCTTCTAACTACTCCCACCAGTGCTCCAAATACTTGGCTGAAACCCAAAGTGACACAGTTTGGGTCTTCCTTTCTCAGACATGCTTTTTTTCTGGTGAAAATGGGATTGGTATTTTTTTAATGCCTGCTATGCACCAGACACTACATCCATAATTATTTCAATTCTTCCTAACAAAGACCTTGTGAGGTGGGACACATTATTCCCATTTCACAGATAAGAGCACAGAGTCTCAGAAAATGCAAGAGACATCTCCAGAATCATATAGCCCCAAAACAGCAGAGCCGGGATTCAAACCTGAGTTTCCCGGACTCCTAGGCTATGCCACAAACTTCCTCTCCACGAAGGTCCCCTGTAGAAACTCCATGTGTCTGTGTGTGTGTGTGTGTGTGTGTGTGTGTGTGGCCTTGTACGTGTCTCCAGTCTCTCAGAGAGAAAGTGTTGCTGCCACCAAGGAGACCAAATGTGTTTCTCATCATGTCTGAGTTGCCATGAGAAGATTCAAGGAGAAGCAGTAGCCAGGCCAGGCCAGATGTTGTCTCTGGTCCACTGAGGACAAAATAATCATCCCAGCTGAAGCAAGAGGCTCAGGCAGTGGCGTCCCTTTTCGGGTGAGGGAGGCGGACGGGGCTATTCTGTGCCCCATTGTAGGCCCAGGAGGTTGTGCCAGCCATGTCAGGGATGTGTTTCTATTGAAGCTGGGATGGGGGGCACAAAGGAGACCTTGGGATGATTTCACACTGTAAAACCTAACCTGCCACCTACAGACAAGGAAGGAGAGGAGAGGCAGAGGAATGCAGAAAACTGACATTTTTGAGAACTTAATAATATTTAAGGCACTGTGCCAGACACTTGCACACATACCTCGCTTGAGCCTCACAGCATGCTGCCAGGTAAATAGTATTTGATTTCCCTTTTATTTTTAGATGAAGAAATGGAGGCTCAGAGAAATGAAGGAACTTGTATAAATCATATAAAGGGTACATGATATGTTGCTTCCCTTCTACTAACACTTTCTACCATAAAACGAACTTGCTGACTTTAGCATTTCCCCAATTTATCACTTTCCCAAAGAGATCTGTGGATTCCCAATATATCTATTCACACACCCATCTGCTCATTCACTCACCCTCCCATCCATTCTTGCCTACATCTTATACACTATCTTTCAAGTATCCACCAGTCCATTCATTTACTCATTACTCAGACTCTACCAGTCACACAGCCATCCACTGGTCCGTGCATAGGTGTGCCATCAGCACTTCATCCAACCACAGGTCTTACTAGACAACATCCAACTACCCAACCAACATTCAACCTTTATCATCCTGTCCACTATCACATTTACTACTCAACCAGTCACCCACCTATATGTATATTCACCTCTCCACCCATCTGCCTACCCACCTACTCACACAACCAATCATTCTACTATTCATCTACTCATTCATTCATTCATCTGGCCTCGAAACACATAACCAATCATATCTCTCCATCATCACATCCACATATCCAATTATCCACTTACCTGTTCATCCCTCCATTCAGCCATCCAGCTACCCACATTCCATGCATACAAATACATACAGGCTGTGGTAGCTAATTTTATGTCTCAACTTGATGAAATCACACTATCCAGATTTGTGGCCAAACACCAGTCTAGATGCTGCTGTGAAAGTATTTTTTAGAAAAGTTTGCCATTTAGATCAGTAGACTTAGAGTAAAGCAAATGACCCTCATCATGTGAGTGAGCCAGGTCTAATCAGTTAAAGGCCTTAAGGGAAAAATGGCTGAGGTCCCCCAAGAAAGAAGAAATTTTCCGGATGGTCTTGAGACTCCAGTGGTAGCATCAACTCTTCCGTGGGTCTCTAGCCTGTCGGTCTGCCCTGCAGATTTTAGACTTGCTCGCCCTGACAATCACATGAGCCAACTCCTTTAAACAAGTCTGTCTGCATCTATATATCTGTATTCAAATCCTATTCATTCTGTTTCTTTTTTTGGTTAAAATTAAATATTTAGATCAGGTGCAGGGGCTCACACCTGTAAATCCCAACACTCTGGGAGGCTGAGGCAGGCAGATTGTTTGAGCCCAGAAGTTCGAGACCAGCCCGGGCAACATGGCAAAACCCCATCTCTACAAAAAATAAAACTAATAATAATAATAACTGGGCATGGTGGTGTGCACCTGTAGCCCCAGCTACGAAGAGGGCTGAGGTGACAAAGAAGACTGCTTGAGCCCAGGAGATCAAAGCTACAGTGAGCCATGATCACACCACTGCACTCCAGCCTGGACAACAAAGTGAGACCCTGTCTCAAAAAAAAACTGTGCTTAATTAGGTTACATAAAAACCCAACATAAACACTTTACGCAAGGTTGCAATGCATCTTCAAGTTCAGGTTTTATAAAGATCCTCTGTATATAAAAGCTGCATTTAGTCCAGTGTGCCCAAGAATGTTATACTTACCTAGCAAGGGAGATATCATGATCACCAAGAATGTTCTCTGTCAAACTGATAGCAATAATAATGACAAATGGTAAGTTAATCTGCAATTTTAAAAACATGAGTTAAAAAATGGCTCAAAGTTTAAGTGATTATGATCATTACAAACCAGAATGTCTAAATTCACAATACAAACTCCGTCAATCTTAAATGTTTTTGCATGATAACTTTTAGAGGGCTTTTATATGGCTTCATAGAATATTATGTTTGGCTGGGCGCAGTGGCTCATGCCTATAATCCCAGCACTTTAGGAGGCCGAGGCGGGTGGATCACAAGGTCAAGAGATCGAGACCATCCTAGTCAACATGGTGAAACCCCGTCTCTACTAAAAATACAAAAATTAGCTGGGCATGGTGGTACGTGCCTGTAGTCCCAGCTACTCAGGAGGCTGAGGCAGGAGAATCGCTTGAACCCAGCAGGCGGAGGTTGCAGTGAGCTGAGATCATGCTATTGCACTCCAGCCTGGGTAACAAGAGTGAAACTCCATCTCAAAAAAAAAAAAGGAATATTATGTTTGTTTCAATATAAAAATTCTCAAGTGATATTGGCACTTAGGTAGATTCCTCATGTCTACCTGTGACTTTCTGTACTCCCTCTGATGCCATCAGGCATTCAGTTTGAGAAGCACAGCCCTAGGCAATGAGGAGAAACGGAAGTGGTTTAGCCCAGGGAATGATATGTTCTGATTAATGTTTCTAGGAGAAGTTAAGGCCATTTGGAATAAGGTGAGGTGTGATAGAAATGGGAAGAGATCCATAGATGTGGGTGGAATTTTTAAAGTGGCACTGGCGGGATGTAATGATGGAAAGAAGAAGATGATGGGGTCAAGGAAGACTCCTGTGTTTAGCTTGAAAGAACAGATAAGTGGCGATAGCATTGCCTGAGAACAAGGAGGTGGGAGAAGGGGCAGCAGTGGGCGGTTCAAGTTTGGGCATGTGGAGTTGGCAGTTCCTGTGGCATCTCTAGGGAGACACTCAGCAGGTGGGGGATATGAGTGCCTGGAGCTTAAGGAATAGAGAACTGAAGGTAGAGTCTTGAGTTAGAAGGGACACATAGGTGAGAATCCTATTGGAACTGAGAGGGCTCAGGGCCATAAATGAGCTTCTGCAGCCCTCCAAGCTGCAGAAGTCCCTCTTTCTCCGGGACTCACGGAGGGTTCACAGGAGCAGGCGCGCCCATAGGCTCCTGTCCTGCACAGATGGGCAAAGGGGTCATCTGAGGCTCCAGCTAAGGGGTGGGCCCCAGAGCTCCAGCTGGAAACCCCATTTGGGGGCTGCTGGGGTGTGTTAAACTTCTCCCTGGGTGGTTCAGGCCCGAGCAGGGCAGCTCAGAGAACAAACTGTTGTCTCTGCCATAAATCCCATCAGCCATAAAGTCCCTTCCCCCGTGACCCCTTGGTTGGTGTGAGAAACTGAGGTCAGGGCAGGGCAGGGTGATGACCTCCTGACTCCAGGGCTGCTGGCCTCCCAGCCCACCATACTGTTAATTTCAGGGCCTTGCCAGCCCGTTCAGGGACCCAACACTGAGAGACATGGCTCTGGCCTGGGAGTCAGTGCCCTGGTTCCAAACCCAACAATGATCTGGTTTTCCCTTCCACTGCTCGCCCCATCTGTCCCTGTCTGTATCTTGGTTTCTTCATTTAGAAATTGAGTTGAGAATCCCTGCTCTGCCTCTGGAGGGAACCCTGGGGCTAAAAGGAAAAGCACAATTTCGAATCAGAGACCCAAAGAATCTGCGTGAGCGTGCCCCACCAACTTCATCTCTCTGAGGCTCAGTTTCCTCACCTATAAAACTGAGATTGTCCAGGCATGGTGGCTCACACCTGTAATTCCGGTACTTTGGGAGGCCGAGACAGGTGGATCACCTGAGGTCAGGAGTTCAAGACCAGCCTGACCAACATGGAGAAACCCATCTCCATCTCCACTGAAAATACCAAATTAGCTGGGTATGGTGGCACATGCCTGTAATCCCAGCTACTCGGGAGGCTGAGGCAGGAGAATCACTTGAACCCGGGAAGCGGAGGTTGCAGTAAGCCGAGACCGAGCCATTGCAAAAGAGTGAAATTCTGTCTCAAAAATAAATAAATTAATTAATTAAATAAACTGGGATCATGATAATCCCAACTGCCTCAAAAGGTTATGTGAATGAAAGTGAATACTGAATGAGGTACAAGTACAGTATCAATGCACTCTAGTAAAGCTGTTTGAAATGAAGCGTATGCATTGCCCTTTGTAAAATGTTTAAAGGATGCTAAGGTGATCAGATAACACTTAGACCACTAGGGAAAATGTGATCAACAATGATTTTATGAGTTACCTGGGAAATGACATAATTTTTTCAATTGCACTTAATTCTCCTAATATTTTTTCTTTAAGAGCAAAGCACTCATTTCCCAGCCACCTGGAGTATTACCTGATGATGGCACATAGCGGAGTTGTCACCAGGAATTGCCTTCAGCTAAGGTGAGCTGCCTTCTTCAAAGCTACACGCCTCTGCAGGGGCAGCCTGTGTCCAGTGATTGGTCTCCTTGCTTCCATTCAAACAACCTGGAGGTGTCATCCCAGCTCTGGAGACACTCCTGGAATTGGCCAAGGCCTTTGTCTCCACTGGGTAGCAGTTCAACTCTCCTCCCTCCACCCTGACCTGCTTTCCTCACCACCTCAGAGGACTCCCCTGCCCCGCTGCAGTGGTGCAATTCTTTAAACTTTTACCAACAGTGAATTATGATGGGGTGCAGGTGGAAGGGAATGTCACATAAATGCAAAACCACCAATGTTTGAGAGGTTGGGGAAAGATATCTTTAAAATGATAATGGAATCAAATGACTATTGTCAAATGTCATCAGTACAGTGGATAAAGACAATAAAGGGCTGCCAGTGTTTAATTATCAGTTGAAGGTGAAGTGTGAAAGCCAGATGTTCTCCTTGGCAACGTAAGAAGAGATTCCCATCTCCTGAGAATCAGGTCCAGAGTTCATGACAAATGAGCTTCAGAGGTTGAATTCTCAACCCCAACAAGTTGGCTATGCCAGAGTCCTGGTCCTGCTTGGATGGAACAGAACTCAGAAGATGGATGTGGGGACATCTGGATCGATGCATTGAAAACTCTTGAATTCCTGAATTTCCCTGAACCCTATGAGTATGCAGACGTGGCTCACCACTCCCTGTTCAAGGCTGGCATTTCCCTCTTATCTGAAGATGACGCAGAGGCCTCTACTTTCAAAGGCAGGATCTACCTCATTCAGAATCTACCCTTACCTTCTTCCCAGCTGCCAGAACAATAACTAGGGTTAATCACAACATGACCCAGCCAGAGAAGTGGCAGACCTGCTAAAGACAAGGGTAAGGGCCTACCACAAACTTAACCATGTAGCTCCAGTTGCAGCTGCCTTGTTAGATATGGTCTTTTGGCTATAGCAAATTAGCATCATGAAAGGCACTGGGCATGTGGCCACTGGGATGGCAAATGCATTCATTTCTATCCCTGTTAGGAAGGAGGACCAAAGAGTTTACGTCCACTTTACAGGATGGATAACAATCTTTCCCCAGGCCTATGGCAATTCTCCTAACCTCTGTCATAATGCACTCCAAAGAGATCTGGGCAATCTAGACATTGTGCAAAATACCACAATAGCCCATAATATTGAAAAGCTACAGCATACTTGAGAGGCTGAGGCAGGAGAATCGCTTGAACCCAGGAGGTGGAGGTTGCAGTGACCAGAGATCACGCCACTGCACTTCAGCCTGGGCAACAGAGCGAGACTCTGTCTCAAAAAGAAAAAGAAAAAAACTACAGCATGTTAATTAAACCCAATAAACAAGTGGCAAGTATGTTGGATACCTTGGAAAGACACATGCTTCACAGAGAATGAGAGAAAAACTGTATGAAGGCTCAGGGACCTGCCATATCAGTGATGTTTCCAAGGGTTCAGAGGCCGGGGCATGCTGGGTCAAACCCCTCTAAAGTAAAAAACAGCTTATGGCATCTTACAACTCCCATCATGGAGAAGGAAGCACAGTGTCTGGTAAGGCCCTTAGGTTTCCAGAGGTAGCATACTTTCCACTTGGAAATGCTATTCTGATCCATTGACCAAGTGACATGGAAACGGCCAACTGTGAGTGGGGCCCAGAGCAGGAAAGGGCTCTGCCAGCAGCCCAGGCTGCAGTGCAAGGCTGCCTCTTGGGCCATATAACCCAGTCTGTGCTATGCTGTTAGAAAGTTTCCATGGTAGGGGCTGGGTGCGGTGGCTCACACCTGAAATCCCAGCACTTTGGGAGGCGGA
>PVKP010046383.1:0-15600 GCA_004027715.1 Plecturocebus donacophilus | reverse complement strand
GAATCCTCCTTGTCCATCAATCCTTCTGATTGTCCGAACCAAGTCCTAATCCTCCCCCAGAGCCTAACTCCTCTTCTGTCCGCAACCTGCATCTTTATGCCCCTCCTTTTACCATCCTACCTCATACCCGTCCCGCTTACAATTTGGTCCCACAGCTAATTCCCCTACCACTGTCCAACAATTTCCCCTTCGAGAAGTGGCCAGGGCTGAAGGATTAGTCCCGGTGTACATCCCTTTCTCTCTGTTTGACCTTTCCCAAATCAGTCAGCGCCTAGGCTCTTTCCCGTCAGACCCTACCAGATGTATACAAGAGTTTCAATACTTAACCCAGTCTTATAATCTCACCTGGAGTGACTTAAATGTCATCCTCATTTCTCTCACTCCTGAAGAAAGGGAGTGGGTTTGGACTCCATTGCCCAAGGAAATGCCTATGCCAACAAAACAGCCAAAGAAGCAGCAGACACTCCGGCATCTGCCCCAGGAGGCCAATATTTCTCCTTCTTATCTGTCACTCCTACCTACTCTTCCTCCAAAACCTCACTCTACCAGTCACTTCCTACCCAAGGCAAATGATTCTGAGATCATGGAAAACAAGCCCACTCTATCCTCTCATCCTTTCATGATTGCTTCCATGTAGGTTACAAGCCCCTAGCCCATCTTTTAGAACCCCTCATTTATTTGTGTGTGTCTGTGTCTGTGTGTGTGTGTGTGTGTGTGTGTGTGTGTGTGTGTGTGTGTTTGAATCCTTCATTTCTTTTCCATCATGGAAGTCTATCCTCAAAACAGTCACATCTCAGCTGGGCGAGGTGGCTCACGCCAGTAATTCCATTACTTTGGGAGGCCGAGGTGGGCAGATCACCAGGTCAGGAGTTCAAGACCAGCCTGACTAACGTTGTGAAACCCCATCTATACTAAAAATACAAAAATTAGCTGGGTGCGGTGGCGTGTGCCTATAATCCCACTGTACTCCAGCCTGGGTGACAGAGCAGGACTCCGTCTCAAAAACAACAAAAAAATACAATCACAGCTCAATGTTCTGTCTGCCGCTCTACTATTCCCCAGGGCTTTCTCAGACATCCCCCCCGCCTCCTTTTCCTGTGCATCAGGCCCGAGGGTTTACTCCTGCACAAGATTGGCAAATAGACTTTACTCATATGCCCCGTGTCGAAAGTCCAAATACCTCCTTGTCTGGGTTGATACCATCACCGGGTGGGTTGAGGCCTTTCCCACCAAGTCTGAAAAAGCCACTGCAGTCCTTATTTCCTTCTAACAGACATAATCCCCCGATTTGGCCTCCCTGCTTCCATACAGTCTGATAACGAACCAGCCTTCATTAGCCAGGTCACCCAAGCAGTTTCCCAGGCCCTCAGCATCCAGTGGAATCTCCATACTCCATACCACCCTCAGTCCTCAGAAAAGGTAGAAAGAACCAACTGCCTCTTAAAAACACATCTTACCAAACTTACCCTCCAGCTCAAAAAGGACTGGACCATCCTTCAAACCCCTTGCACTCCTCCAGATTCGAGCCGTGCACTGAGAAGCCATAAATACAGCTCATTCGAACTCCTGTATGGTCGTACCTTTCCGCTCAGGTCCAACCTTATCCCAGACACCAGTCCTCCAACAGGCTAGACATGAAATTCTCAAGGCTGCTAATCTTCTCTTACCCACTCCAGATACCCAGCCTTACAAGGACACCCTAGCTGGACAGTCAGTTCTGACAAAGAGCCTGACCCCTCGGTCTCTACAACCACGGTGGATAGGACCCTTCCTGGTCATTTACAGCTCCCCAACTGCTGTCTACTTGCAAGACCCCCCATGCTGGGTTCCCTGCTCCAGGGTAAAGCTGTGTCCATCAGACAATCAGCCTGACTCTTCCACCTCCTCTTGGAAGTTGCAAGTACTCTCCCCAACCTCTCTAACACTTACCCAAATTCCCGAAGAGACTTGAATGCCCTGCTCCTGTCTACCTTGCCGCTTTCCCCTCTTCCTCCACTGTTTGCCAGGACCTTTCTTGGTTCCACCCCCAGGCCGCTACCCTTGACTCTCTTTTAGAGTGGATAGATGACCTTTTTTCCCAAGGCACCCTGTGTAACTTCTCCCCCAGTGAAGCACAACTGTTTAACTCTGTACTCACTCTTTGCCTGTCTATCCTTCCTAATCTCTTGGCTACCCCACGCAACCGCATCTCCCCTTCTTATTGTACCTAGCTACCTATACAAGACCCTTAACTTAACCCATTCTCTGTTGAACCAATCCAACCCAGACCTAGCAAAGGATTGCCAGCTTTGCCTCTCTCTATCAGCTGCCACTCTCTATCAGCTGCTATTCCTGTTCCCGCAAAGGACTGGGTTCTTACCAAATTAACCTATCACCCTCGCTTGAAGGAAAAAGCCCCTTCCAACTATTCAATATGCAATCAGTGGCCAATTTCCCATCACTAGCATGACCAAAAGTACTTGACGCGCAGTACAGCTTTTACGCTCCTACATTTCCAACCTTACTCCATTCACAAGTAATGACAAACCCATACACGGCCCTGCAACCACAAGTACTGTTTTAACTTTTCAGTCCCTATTATGCTACCAACCAGTCTGGCCTGGTACGAGATGCCGCCCGATGGTTAACTGAAAATGCCTCTAAAATGAGGCAACGCCTTTCAGACTCCTAGACTAATTTTCAGAGCTAGGCACCATGGCTCCTCCTGCTGGCTGACCCCTTGTTTCTATCATTCTCCTGTTATTTAGACCCTGCTTCTTCCAACTAGCCTCTCAGTTCCTACAAAACCACATTCAAGCCATCACCAATCAGTCGGTGCAACAAATACTACTCCTGACAACCCCCCAATATCACCCCTTGCCCCAAAATCTCTCTCCCATTTTGGTACCCATGCCACCCCAAATCCCGCTTGAAGAAGCCCTGAGAAACACCACCCAGTTCCCTCCTCCTCTTATTAATAAGACAGGGATGTTAGATTCCTTAAATATGGCAACACTATTGCCAAGCTTGCTGCTAAGCCATTATGAACTCTGTATGGCTTCCTGGTGCCAGAGGGTCTGAAGCAACAGGAAAACCACTAAGAAGAAAAACAACGAGTTCCTGCTTTAGCTGATTGATCAACATTCTGAGTTAACAATGACCAACTGTAACAACGACCAGCTGTAACTTTCCACTTGCTACCCTGGCCTATAAAACCTGCTTAGCCCCACACCTCCATGCTCACTCCCTTTTTGGACTTGGCTCACTGGCACCCAAGTGAATAAACAGCCTTGTTGCTCACACAAAATCTGTTTGGGTTGTCGCTTAACAAAAATGTTGCACTGATTCTCCAACCCCAGGTGTGATCCATTCTTCCAGTATACGAAGACAAGATCCCGGGATACAGAAAGCCCTCTGACAAGGAAGAGAGTCTAAGTGAGCTGGTTAACACAAGCTGCAGACAGCAAAACTAAGAGAGTACCTTGTAGCACGTGCCCACAGAGGCTTCAGGAGCTGTAAACATTCACCCCTAGACGCTGCTGTGGGGTTAGAGCCCCACAGCCTACCCATCTGTTTGCTCCCTGGGAGGTTTGAGCTGCAGGACACTGAAGAAGCAAGCCACGCCCCCATCACATGCCCTGTGAGGGGGACAAGGGAACTATTCCCATTTCAATGGGATCCATAATCAAATGTTATCAAGTTCTCTAAGTGATTCTATGTACCACCAAGTGGTGCCTCTCTACCTCTTTTCATGGAAATTGATTTCTCTTTTCATACTTTGCTAGCTCTTGTAAACCAAATATAAAATTCTAAGGCCCCCAACCATCTGAATGGACTTCCCCTCGGCCAGGGTACTCTAAACCTTAATCTGAAAGACTGGTTCAGGGCATTAAGGGAGGTGGGTGTCGGACATGCCTTTTTTTTTTTTTTGAGATAGAGTCTCACTCTGTTGCCCAGGCTGGAGTGCAGTGGCATGATCTCAGCTCACTGCAACCTCCACCTCCTGTGTTCAAGCAATTCTCCTGCCTCAGCCTCCTGAATAGCTAGGATTACAGGTGTGTGCTACCACGCCTGGCTAATTTTTTGTATTTTTAGTAGAGATGGGGTTTCACCATGTTCGTCAGGCTGGTCTAGAACTCCTGACCTCATGATCTGCCCACTTCAGCTTCCCAAAGTGCTGGGATTACAGGCGTGAGCCACTGCCCCCCTTGCTGGACATGACTCATTACACCTCTCCAGCATTGACATCAACACAGACCTTAAGTCTGATAAGAAATGTTTACAGTCTATTTTCTCTGTAGCCGGCTCCCTAGAGGCTTCATCTGCATGCTAAAACTTTGGTCTCCACAACCTCTTATCACAACTCAGACATTTCTATTAATAACTCAGCCAATTGCCAATTAGAGAAATTTTTAATCTACCTATAACTTGGAATACAAAAAATTAGCCAAGTGTGGTAGTGTGCACCTGTAATCCCAGCTACTTGGGAGGCTGAGGCAGGAGAATCACATGAACACAGGAGGCAGGGGTTGCAGTGAGCCAAGATTGTGCCATTGCACTCCAGCCTGGGCGACAGTGCGAGACTCCATCTTAAAACAACAACAAAAAAGAAAATAGAATATCAAACTCTGGCTCATGACACAGCCCTCAGGAGATCCTGAGAACATGTGCCCAAGGTAGTCAGGGTGCAGCTTGGTTTTATACATTTTAGGAAGACCTGAGACATTAGTCAAATACATTGGCTGGGTCCAGAAAGGCAGGACAACTTGAAGCAGGAGATTTAGATATTTTTGAACTACATGTTAATTCTTAGAACAAAAAATAAATTCAATATTGAATGTTTATATCTGTTATTTGAGCCAAAAATAATGAAGCCAGAGCTGTGGGCCAAGACCTAAAGAACTATCCTGGTGGAAAGCACTTCCACAGTGTCTGAAAACTGCTTAATAATAAGACTTTGCATGTTTTTACCTATTAGTGATTCGCTAACTACCTAGAATAGGTTTTATTCATTTTATTTTGGGACAGATACAGGAATCTTGGCTTGCTCTTCTAGATGCGAATTTTGAGGTATATTAGGAAGCCAGGTACATGAGAGACAGGCAAAATTGAAGACAGAAAGTTACCTGGGATCTTACCAAGTTTGGTTTGTTTGTTCAGACAGGGTCTTGCTCTGTTACCCATGCTGGAATGCAGTGGCATGATCACAGCGCACTGCAACCTTGACTTCCTGGGCTCAAGTAAGCCTCCCATCTTAGCCTCCTGAGTAGGAGGAACCACAGGTGTGTACCACCCTGTCCAGCTAGTATTTGTATTTTTTTATTTTTTAGAGAAAAAAAGAAAGAAAAAGTGGGAGACAGAACAGAATTCTTGCTCTATTGCCCAGGCTGGAATATATCAAAAACCTCTTTTATGCCATCAATTATACTTAACAACAGAGACAGAAAGGAATACAGGAAGAAAATAACAAACAGTCAACCAATATTTCATTTAGGTCTGTGAGATACTATGTAAATACTAAAGAGTAATTCACTTTCTGTTATATAGTCACTTTCAGAATGGGTGTATTATAAATTAACAATGTGATGTAAAAATCCCCTGCCATTATTGTGCGGGAGTCCAAATCTCTTTGTAAGTCAATAAAAACTTGTCTTATGTATCTGGGTGCTCCTATATTAGGTACGTATGTATTTATAATCATTAACTTCTGTTGTTACATTCATCCTTCTACCATTATGTAATATCCTTCTTTGTTTCTTTTAGTCTTTATTACTATTAAAGTCTATTTTATCGGAGATAAGAGTTACAACTCCTCCTTTTTCTCTCTCTCTCTCTCTCCATTTAATTAGTAAATCTTCCTCCATCTGTTTATTTTAAATCTTTGTGTATCATTGCGAGTTGGATCTGGATACTATGTACCAATGGATTTCAATTTTTTATTCAATTTGCCTGTCTGTGACTTGATTAGGGCATTGTATCCATTTAAATTTAGAATTAATGTTAATATTTGTGAGTTCAATTTTGTAATTTAATGCTAACTGGCTTTTTTGCCCATTAGTTGATGTAAATTCTTCATTATGGAGATACTCTTTACATTTTGGTGAATTTTTGAGATAACTGATACTGGTTGTTCCTTTCTGTTTGTAGTGCTTCTTTCAGAAGATCTTGTAAAACAGGCCTGGTGGTGATGAAATCTCTGAGTGCTCGCTTGCTCATGAAAAAGTCATTTTTCCTTTGTTTTTAAAACTTAGTTTGGCAGGATATGTGATTCTGGGTTGAAAATTCTTTTCTTTAAGGATATTGAATATTGACCCCCACTCTCTTCTAGATTGTAGGGTTTCTGCTGAGTTGTCTACTGTGAGTCTGATAGGCTTCCCTTTATAGGTAATCTGACCTTTCTTTCTGGCTGCCCTTAAAATTTTCTTCTCTATTTCAACCCTAGTAAATCTAGCAATTATATGTCTTGGAGTTGGTCTACTTGAGGAATATCTTTGTGGTGTTCTCTGGATTACCTGGAGTTGAGTATTATCCTGCCTTACTAGGTTAGGAAAGTTTTCCTGAATAATATCCTGAAAAATGTTTTCCAACTTAGATTCATTCTCTTCATGACATTCAGATACACCAATCAATCGTAAATTAGGTCTTTTCACATAGTCCCATATTTCCTGGAGACTTTGCTCATTCCTTTTTACTCTTTGTTCTTAAATCTTGTCTTCTCGTTTCATTTCATTAAGTAGGTCTTTGACCTCTGATATCCTTTCTTCTGCTTGATCAATTCGACTGTTAAAACCTGTGCATACTTTGTGAAGTTCTCTTATTGTATTCTTCAGTTCCAATAATTCCCTTATATTTGTTTCTAAATTGTCTGTTCTCGTTAGGATTTCATCAACCTTTTTTTCAAGGTTCTTAGTTTCTTTGCATTGGGCTAGAACGTGTTCTTTTAACTCAAAAAAGTTCCTTATTATCCACCTTCTGAAGCCTAATTCTGTTATTGGAACACACTCGTTCTCCATCAGGCCTTGTTCCCTTGATGGTGAAGAACTGTGATCCCCTGTAGAAGGAGAAGCATTCTGCTTCTGGGTATTCTCAGTTTTTTTACGCTGGTTCCTTCCCGTCATTGTAATTTTATCCACCTGTCGTCTCTGTAATTACCTACTTTCAATTTAGGTCTCTGAGTGGACGTCCAACTTGTTGATTCCCAACGCTGAAATCTGAGCAACCCACTGCGCTGGCTAAAACCGCGGCATTAAGATCCGTGGTGCTTTTCTGCTCTGCACCGAGAACCGCCGTGCTGAAGCGCTGGCAAAACCACCACGCCAGCCACAAGAGTCGCGCTGGCGACTCGTGGGGCTCCTCCGCTGGGAATCCTAGTCCATAAGCAACAAAAATTTTTCTAAAAATGTGGCGTCCTCTCGTTCTGTGTGCTTTCTCTGGGAGCTACCATCCTGAGCTGCTAGTAGTCGGCCATCTTGGATCTCTCTCTCCAGTTTTTGTATTTTTGGTAGAGATGGGGTTTCATAATGTTGCCTAGGCTGGTCTCAAATTCCTGAGCTCAAGCAATTAGCCTTCCCAGGCCTCCCCAAATGCTTGGATTACAGGCATGGGCCACCATGCCCAGCCCTTACCAAGTTTAAATTGTATTTGTTTACTTATATTTTCTTCTTTAGTTATTTATTTATATATTTGTCTTGTTGGATGGAATTATAAGGTTTAGAGTGAATTTCTTAGTCTTGATTCTGTGGTCCAACAGACTTGTTTGTTATGATTTCACTTCTTTTCCATTTGCTGAGGAGTATTTTACTTCCGATTATGTGATTGATTTTAGAGTAAGTGCCACGTGGTGATGAGAAGAATATTTATTCCACTGTTTTGTGGTCAAGAGTTTTGTAGATATCTACCAGATTCATTTGATCCAGTGCTGAGTTCAGGTCCTAAATATCTTTGTTAATTTTCTGTCCTGATGCTCTAATATTGTCAGTGGGGTATTAAAGTCTCCCACTATTATTGAGTGGGAGTCTAAGTGTCTTTGAAGGTCTCTAAGAACTTGTCTTATGAATCTGGGTGCTCCTGTGTTGAGTCCATATATATTTAGGATAGTTAGCTCTTCTCGTTGAATTGAACCCTTTTCCGCTATATAATGCCTTTGTCTTTTTTGATCTTTGTTGGTTTAAAGTCTATGTTGTCAGAAATTAGGATTACAACCCCTGCTTTTTTCTTTTTTTTTCATTTGCTTGGCATTTTCCCTCATCCCTTTATTTTGAGCCTGTGTGTGTCATTGCATGTAAGATGGGTCTCTTGAAGACAGCATACCAATCGGTCTTGGTTTTTAGCAAGTTTGCCACACTGTGTCTTTTAATTGGGCCATTTAGCCCATTTACATTTAAGGTTAGTATTGTTATGTGTGGATTTGATCCTGTCATCATGATGTTAGCTATTTATTTTGCAGACTTGTTTATATGATTGCTTTATAATGTCATTGGTCTGTGTACTTCAGTGTGTTTTGTAGTGGCTGGTAATGGTTTTTCCTTTCTATATTTAGTACTTTCTTCAGGAGCTCTTATAAGGCAGGTCTGGTGGTAACAAATTCACTGAGCATATGCTTGTCTGAAAAGGATCTTATTTCTCCTTCACTTATGGAGCTAGTTTGGCCAAATGTAAAATTCCGAGTTGGAATTTCTTTTCTTTAAAAATGTTGAGGGCTGGGTATGGTGGCTCATGCCTGTAATCCCAGCACTTTGGGAGGCTGAGGTGGGCGGATTATGAAGTCAGGAGATCAAGACCATCCTGGCCGGGCATGGTGGAGGGCACCTATAATCCCAGCTACTCAGGAGGCTGAGGCAGCAGAATCACTTGAACCCAGGAGACGGAGGTTTCAGTGAGCTGAGATAGTGCCACTGCACTCCAGCCTAGCGACAGAGCAAGACTCCATCTCAAAAAAAAAAAAAAAAAGAATGTTGAATATTGGCCCCCAGTCTCTTCTGGCTTGTAGGGTTTCCACTGTGAGGTCCACTGTGAGTCTGATGGGCCATGTTGCCCAGACTGGTCTTGAACTCCTGGGTTCAAATGATCCAACCATGTTGGCCTCCCAAAGTATTGGGATTATAGGTGTGGGCCATTGTGCCTGGCCAACATTATGACGTTTCATAAAGGTTCCAACACAGTTTCCTGTGCATCACAGACAGGTGCTAACTAAATATTGTCGAGTAATCAAATCCTATATAATATAGAAGGGGAAGGTGAGAAACCCTAGGATTTAAAACCAAAATTCTTTTTTTTTTTTTTGGAGATGAAGTCTCACTTTGTTGCCCAGGCTGGAGTGCAATGGCACGATCTTGGCTCACTGCAACCTCCACCTCCCAGGTTCAAGCAATTCTCCTGCCTCAGCCTTCTGAGTACCTAGGACTACAGGCACATGCCACCATGCCCAGCTAATTTTTTTTGTATTTTAGTAGAGATGGGATTTCACTGTGTTGCCCAGGCTGGTCTCAAACTCCTAAGCTTCAGGCAATACGCCCACCTTGGCCTTCCAAAGTGCTAGGATTACAGGCATGAGCCACCACACCCAGCCCAAAATGCTTTTCATAAATACTGTATCTTACCACATAATGCACTAGAGATACAGAGAATCCTGTAATCATTTATTCAACAAATGAATAAATAATCTGTTTTTGAACACCTCCAGTGATTGAAACTTAATATTGCCCAAGACAGCCCTGCTGTTCTAAACTATTATTAGTTACACCTCCGCTTTTCTACACCTCTATTTGCTATACTCTCTGAGGCTATACAGAGGTCTCAAATTCCTGAGCTCAAGCAATTAGCCTAGGATCCTCCATGAATATCTTTTATATATTTCAGGCCATCATGTCTTCCATGTCTTTGCTATCTAGGCCAGATGTCTCCAATGCTTTTAGCAGTACTTCAAATGATAGTTTAAATCTACTCCAGCTGCCCTCTTTCAAATATACTCCTGTTCATCAGTGTGTCTTTTAAAATGTAATACTCAAAACTGAACAAAATGTTCCGGGTGTGATGTGATCAGGGCAAAGTAGAGGAAGAAGTATTGTCACTTTTATTCTGCCCATTACAATTCTATCAACACACACCACATTAGATTTTTGCAGCCACATTAAACTGTTGACTCATATTAAAATTATAATAAACAAAAATCCCCATTCTCTAATGATCTAATGTAAGATACTGCATGTGTTAACTTAACCTTGGCTTGATCCATGGGGAATTTGATAGAACTTTCTCATTTTAAATGTCCTTGCTAGATTTTAATTCTTGAGATCAGTTTAGTTCCATCTGTATTATTCAGTACATCTCCCATCTCTCATTCTCTATTATTCAGTACATCTCTCTCTTTTTTTTTTTTTTTTTTGAGATATAGTCTTGCTCTGTTGCTCGGGCTGGAGTGCAGTGGTGCAATCTTGGCTCACTGTAACCTCTTCCCTGGGTTCAACCGATTTTCCTGCATGAGCCTCCCAAGTAGCTGGGACTACAGGCATACACCACCACATCCAGGTAATTTTTGTATTTTTAGTAGAGACAGGGGTTTCACAGTGTTAGCCAGGATGGTCTCAATCTTCTGACCTCGTGATCTGCCCACTTTGGTCTCCCAAAGTGCTGGGGTTACAAGCGTGAGCCATCATATCCAGCCCTCCTATTTTCAAAGCAGTATGAAAGGTTCTGAAAAGACTGTAAAAGTAGAGTATTCCAAGTAACTAATAACTGGTTGAGTCCATAAATGCTTTAGGAATTCAGAAGAGAGAGCGTTCAGTGAGGAAGTCAGAGATTAGTGCTAGGAAGTAATGATAATCCTCCAATTTGTTTAGTTTTACAATGTTACTACTCTTCACAGTCCCAGATACATATAATTGATGATTTTGAGAAGCATGGAATCATCAAGGAAATGGGTATAAAAATGACCAAAAAGAATGTACTGTAGTACACAAACAGAAGCCTACTTTCAGGATAGTAGGACTTACAGCAGAAAGTCTTAGGTCTTAGAGTTACCATCTTGTTGGATGTTTTTACTAGTTCCAGTCATTTTTTAGTTATGTTGGATTTTCTAGGTAAATATTATTTTCTTCCTATCCAAAATTTACATGACCTATTTCTTCTCTCTTTCATTGGCTAGAACTTCCAGAGTAATGTTAAATGGGAGCAATAATAATGTTGAATAAGAGCGTATTTGTTTTGTTCCTGATTTGAGTGGGAATGCCGCTAATGTTGCATTATCAAGAATAGTTTCTGTATGCCGGGTACAGTGGCTCACACCTGTAATCCCAGCACTTGGGGAAGCTGAGGCGGGTGGATCACCTGAGGTCAGGAGTTTGAGACTAGCCTGGCCAACATAGTGAAACTGCGTCTTTTTACTAAAAATACAAAATTAGCCTGGCTTAGTGGTGCATGCATGTAGTCCCAGCTACTCGGCAGTCTGAGGCAGGAGAATCGCTTGAACCCAGGAGGCAGAGGTTGCAGTCAGCCTAGATCACACCATTGTGCTCCAGCCTGGATGATAAGAGCAAAATTCCATCTCAAAAAAAAAAAAAAAAAAAGAATAGTGTTTGCTTGATTGGCTGCAATGGCTCATGCCTGTAATGTCAGCGTTTTGGGAGGCCCAGGTGGGAGGATCACTTGAGACCAGGAGTTTGAAGGTACAGTGAGCTATGATTGTGCCACTACACTACAGCCTGGGTGACAGAGAAGACCCTTTCTCTGAAAATAAAAATAAAAAAAGAATGGTGTTTGCTGCTGGTTTCTTGCATATTCTTAGGTTAACAGGATTCTTTTAAAAATCAAGAATGGGTATTGGATTTTCATACCTTATTACTGTGTATATAAATAGGAGATACAGAGATGAAAGGCAAAGTCCCTGTCCTCAAGAAGCCTTTTTTTTTTTTTTGAGACAGAGTCTCACTCTATTGCCTGGGCTGGAGTGCACTGGCATGATCTTGGCTCACTGCAACCTCTGCCTCCCTGGTTCAAGAGATTCTCCTGCCTCAGCCTCCTGAGTAGATGGGATTACAGGTGTCCGCCACCATGCCTGGCTACTTTTTGTATTTTTAGTAGAAGACGGAATTTCACCATGTTGGTGAGGCTGGTCTCAAACTCCCAACCTCAGGTGATCCACCTGCCTCAGCCTCTCAAAGTGCCGGGATCACAGATGTGAGCCACCGCGACTGGCCTTTTTTTTTTTTTTTTTTTTGAGGCAGAGCAGGCTGTAGTGCAGTGGCATGATTATAGCTCACTGCAGTCTCAATCTCCTGGGCTCAAGCAATCTTCTCACCTCCTACTTTCCCCCAAGTAGCTAGGACTATAGGCATGTGCAGCATGCCTAGCAAATTTTTTATTTTCTGTAGGTACAGGGTCTTGCTATGTTGCCCATGTTGGTCTTGAACTCCTGGATTCAACCGATACTCCTACCTTGATCACTCAAAGTAGTGGAATTACAGGCATGAGCCACCATGCCTCGCCAAGGAGCCTACAGACTTTGGGAGGCTGAGGCAGGTGGATCACCTAAGGTCAGGAGTTCAAGATCAGCCTGGCCAACATGGTAAAATCCCCTCTGTACTAAAAATACAAAAATTAGCTTGGCAGGCATGGTGGCACATGCCTGCAATTCCAGCTACTCAGGAGGCTGAGGCAGGAGAATCACTTGAACTCGGGAGGTGGAGATTACAGTGAGCTGAGATTCAGCCACTGCATTCGAGCCTGGGCAAGAGAGTGAGACTCTGTCTCAACAACAAAACAAAACAAGGTAAATAAAAATTGCTACATAGTGAGATACATGTAGCAATAGAAATATGTTCATATTAAAAACATTTTGGGGCTGGGTGCGGTGGCTGACACCTGTAGTCCCAGTACTTTGGGAGGCAGAAGCAGATGGATCACTTGAGGTCAGGGGTTTGAGACCAGCCTGTCCAACATGGTGAAACCCCATCTTCACTAAAAATATAAAAATTATCTGGGCATAGTGGTGCATGCCTGTTAATCCAGCTACTCGGGAGGCTAAGGCAGGAGAATCACTTGAACTCAGGAGGCAGAGGTTTCAGTGACCCAAGATCACATCACTATACTCCAGCCTGAGTGACAGAGTAATACTCTTATCAAAAAAAAAAAAAAAAAGGGAAAAAATTGGAAATGAGAGTAAAAATAAAGTTTGCAAAGTACAAATAGCTCAGAAGATGGAAGATGATTATCCATGGTGAGGGAGGGAGAGAAGACAGAATGGTAAAGAAAGCTTTGGCTAAAAGATGGCATATTTGGCTGGGCACAATAATATGCCTGTAATCCTAGCACTGTGGGAAACCAAGGAGAGGATCACTTGAGGCCAGAAGTTTTTCTGTTTGTTTGTTTTACCGGGAACACGTGCATTTTATTGAACGCCACTGTAGAAAAGTGTGTGAGTATAAAGGGCTGATACAGGACTCCGCTCTGGGACAGGGCAATATGTCCTGGAATGGAAGGTGGAGTACGTGGGAAACAGGTCACAGGCAGAGGCCCTGGCCTGGATGATTCCTCTTGATCTATCAATAGACTTGCAAGATCAGTATTGGGATGACGATAAGCAGAATGGTCATGATGATGCCCCAAATCAGGGCCCAGATGTTCAGGCACTTGGCGGTGGAGGTGTAGGCCTGGGCCCCAGTCAGGTCGCCAACCATCTTCCTGTCCCTAGACTTCAAGGAGTAGGCAAACATTATGAAACCCAGGCAGCAGGAGTTCATGAAGAGGGTGTTGAACACGGACCAGACCACATGGTCGGGCATGGCCGGGGGAGCAGGGTTGTGGGGCGCCCCCAGAACATCCACCTCGTGCTCCTCCTTCAGTGTCTCGTGCTTGGGGGATGGTTGGTGTTGACGGGAGAGAAGGTTTGGACAGTGTGGTTCATGGTGTCCAGGGAAGATCAGCCGTGGTCGGGTTGCTGGGTTGGTTCTTAGTGGGCCCTCCCTTTCCCCACTAGTTTCGATTTCTCAGCCACTTCCTTTGCCTGGCATTCATCCGAGGCCAGAAGTTTGAGATCAGCCTAGGTAACAAAGCTTTGTAACATAACATACCTAGGTAACCTTCTCTCTCCACACACACACACACACACACACACACACACACACACACACACACACAAAGCTGGGTGTGGTGGTTTATGCCTATAGTCCCCCAGCTACTTGGGAGGTTGAGGGAGGAGGGTCACTTGAGTCCAGGAGTTTGATGTTGCAGTGAGCTGTGATCATGCTATTGTATTCCAGCCTGAGCAAGACCCTGTCTCGCTGTCTCAAACAAAACAAAACAAAAGGTATATTTAAGGGGTGGGAAAAAAACAGGGTAAAGGGAGAACATGAGCTAAAACCTGAAGTCATGAAGCTGTGTGTACTGGGAAAACTCTGACAAGTTTGTTATTGCCAGAATATAAAATATTTTGGAAGTAAGGGACTAAAAGGCTGTAATACAGGCAGACTAAATTATGAAGAGTTCTATAAATCATGCTGAAGAGCAAGATATTATCTTATGATAGAAATTCAGTGAAAAGTTTTAGGCAGGAGCAGATACGATTAGGATCATATTTTACAAGGATGACTTTGACAATAATATAGCAGATGGCTAGAAGTGGGCAGAATAGGCATTAGGGAAACAAGATGTTATTACGACCATCCACATGAGAGAAGATAAAAGATGATGGCCTAAACTAAGGCAGTGGAATAAGAACTGAGAGTAGAGAACAAGTTTCAGACATATTTAGGAGGTAAAATCAATAATGACAGATGAGATGTTTGGGGAGGTGATGGTGACAGAAAGAAGCAAAATTTTCTTTTCCTTTTTGATACAGAGTCTCCCTCTGCACCCAGGCTGGAGCAGTGGCACAATCTCAGCTCACTGCAACCTCTACTGCCTGGGTTCAAGCAGTTCTGGTGCCTCAGCCTCCCAGGTAGCTGGGACTACAGGTGTGTGTTATCACACCCAGCTAATTTTTCTGTAGTTTTGGTAAAGATGGGGTTTCACCATGTTGGTCCCATGGGTCTCAAACTCTTGGCTTCAAGTGAGCTGCCAGCCTCGGCCCCCCAAATTGCTGGGATTACACTGCACCCAGCCAAGAAGCAAATTTGCCTAGGTTTATTCCTAGATTTCAGCTGGATAAATGTGTGGGTGGTGATGTCATTATCAAAGGAGGGAAGACAAGAGAAGAAACAAATTTGGCAAATTATTTGGTTCCAGACTGATTTTTTTCAGATGTCTATATCTAGGTGAAAATATCCTTTACAAATTGCAGACTGTAATAATTTTTTTTTTTTTTTTTTTTTTTAGAAAAAGAGAGAAAAGGAGAAAGAAAAAGAAAAAGAAAGAAAAAAAAGAAAGAGATTTTAGAAAAAGAGAGAAAAGGAGAAAGAAACAGCAAAAGAAAGAAAAAAGAATGAAAGAGAAAGAGGAAGAGATTTTAGAAAAAGAGAAAAGGAGAAAGAAACAGCAAAAGAAAGAATAAAAAAAGAATGAAAGAGAGAAAGAAAGAGGAAGAGAAAGAGGGAGAGAGAATGGGATTCTTGTTTTATTGCCCAGGCTAGAATACAGTCTAAAAATGGGTATTAAAAACCTCTTTTATGCCAATAATTGTGTTTAACA
>PVKP010046382.1:0-15592 GCA_004027715.1 Plecturocebus donacophilus | reverse complement strand
TTTGTATTTTTAGTAAAGATGGAGTTTCACCATGTTGGTCAGGCTGTTCTTGAACTCCTGATTTCAAGTGATCCACCAGCCTCAGCCTCCCAAAGTGATGGGATTACAGGTGTGAGCCACCGAGTCCATACTACTATTGATTTATAATTCATGTTTTATTATTCATCTTTTCCACATTTTATCTCAGTTATCCTCCCTTTTTTATTTTTTTCCACTTAATTTTGAGATTAGTTTGTCATCTTACAGATCTAGTGTAGATATGGATTAGAATTATGTAAATGTTATTAATTAATTTGGAAATAATTTACATCTTTAAAATATTGTCCTATAATTTAATGGTGTGTCTCTCAATTTGTTCAACTACTTTCATTTTTGTTATTGAAAGTCAGCTTTTTTTAGAAGTCTCAACATATTTCTTATAAGATTTATTTGTATGTATTTTATAATTTTGCTACTATTATAAAAATAGTTTCTATTCTCCCTTTATATTTTCTATTTTCTAAAATTTCCCATGAATTATAGTCATCTGCTTAAAACCTTATCATGCGATATGGGTTTGACTGTGTCCCCACCCAAATCTCATCTTGAATTTTTACATGTTGTGGGTGGGACCCGATGGGAGGTAATTGAATTATGGGGGCAGGTCATTCCTGTGCCGTTCTCATGACAGTGAGTCAGTCTCCGGAGAGCTGATGGTTTTAGAAAGGGGAGTTCCCCACACAAGCGCTCCTCCATTGCCATGTGAGACGTGCCTTTCACCTTCCACCATTATTGTGGGGCCTCGTCTGCCACATGGACCTGTGAGGCCAATAAACCTCTTTCTTTTGTAAATTGCCCGTCTTAGGTATATGTTTATCAACAGTGTGAAGATGACTGATATATCATGATTTTCCATTGCAGTTAGGCAACGATCCAAACTTCTTCCCAAAGAATGTCCCTGCCCACCTCTTTATTCTCAGACAACACTGCTCTTCTCGCTTACTACCTCCAAAGACAATAACCCAGTGGGGCTGAGGAACGCTTCCTTCGGGGTCTGTGCTCTCCCCACACCTTGAGCCTGGTTGATGTTTTCCCCGTTCCCGTGGGTGTAACTCTCTCTCACCCAATGTCTCAACTTACAAGTGTCTCACTATCAAAGTCTTTCCTGGCCAGCTGCCTACATGACACTTATTCCCCCAATAATTCTTCATTATATCGCTCTGTTTTTCTTCACAGTAACTTTTCAGAACCTGTAATTACAGGTTTACTTGCATATTTTCTTTCTCCTCGTACACTTCACGACAAATGAGCCTAGCATTGAAAATAGGATCTGTGGAAAAGAAAAATGAGACAGAGCAAGGGAGATGGGGAAGAATAAAACAAGACAGCCAGAACCTAGAAAAATGAAAAGAAGGAAAAGCGAACTTATAGCAACGTCAGGGCTACTCTCTGTTTAACTGTTCTCATGTTTTGTGTTGTTTTATTGATGTTTGCATTGTTGGTCTGTATTTGGATTTGCTTCCTTAGTTTGGGTGTCTAGTTTTTCTCAGCTGCTTTCAAGGGTCTTGTGGCTGGCAAACCATCCGCAGTTGCACACTCCTGTACCTGCATGGCACACTCAGAACTGCACACACACTCACTCGGAGCAAGAGAAAGAAGGGCAAGAGAAGGGATGGAAATAACAAATACAACAAAAGAGTATGATAATCAGGAAAGGAGGAGGAAGGAAGCAAGAAGAAGCCTGTGTGGAAGAAATAAACGGGTGGAGAAAATTATGTGGGAGATTCATGATTCCAGTCCTTCTTCAAGGCCTGGAACAAGGTTTTGAATTCAGACTTCTGTCACTGAAGATGATACTGTTAATGCTATTCTGATTGTACATTTATTTATGCATTTATTTATTTGCTTAGTAATATTTACACATAGCATGCTGTATTTAAAAAAAGGATACTATTAAGGACTCATCAAGCTGTATAAAAAAAGGATACTAATAAAGACCCATCCAGCCTTCCAAAAGCCACTTGCCATGACTGAACTTTACAGAAAACATGTTAAGGATATTTGGTTATCATTTTACAAACATATTTTGAGAGGCTTTTTTGTTCCAGGCACTATGCAGGGCAATAGAAGTACGAATGACAGATGATAGATAGATAGATAATAGATAGATGATAGATGGTAGATAAATAATGATAGACAGATAGATAATAGATGATAGATGATAGATAATAGATGATAGATGATACATAGATAGATAGATGATAGATGATAGATATATAGATAGATGATAGATGGATCAAATATAGATGATAACATATAATTCCTGCCCTCAAATGACATACAGTATGGCGAGAAAGTAGATCAGATTACACAAGGAGAGATGAGAACTCATGGAAGGGAGCTGGGTGTGGTGGGTGGAATATCAGTGGCTTGCTTTAGAAGGGCTTTACTGAGTAAGTAGCATGACTTTCAAGGTCAGTAGGGTGATAACAGCATTGCAGAAAGAGGGGGAAGAGATGGCAAAAAAGTATGCCAAAAATACAGCACACCAGGGACACTGAAAGGTATTTACTATTGCTAGAGACAGATCCACACATGATTTGAGAAGGGCAAACCAATACACTGGAAATGAAGGCATGGCCAAATGATGGACCCTCCTGCTGGAAACACACCGAAATTCTGCCCTAATGTCTATGAGTAAGACATCGAAGGCTTTAAAAACTCTACTGCTGTCATCAGTGTTGCATGTAATTTGCCTCAAATCTTACTCTGAAAGCAGTGGGAGTGTATGTATCAAAAGGCCAAGGTCAGGTAGGAAAGCAGGAAGCAAAGTTCTAGACATCATCAGAATTTGGGAGCTAGGCGGAGGGTGTGCACGTCTACACTCGGTGTCCGCCCTCCCTTGCAGGCTGCGACACTGGGTTCTCCAGAGCTACAGGTAAATGTGTTTTTTCCCTACACTCAAAACCCACTTGATATGTCTGTCTCTTTCTGTTATCTCGTGTCATTTCTGTATCTTGGCTCCACTGGGTTCTCCATTTCGGCTTTGCTCCATAGATATCCCTTCTGAATAATCGTAGATCTATGAGACCTCCAGACAGGACCCTCTTACCCAATATCCCATTTCAGGAGGGAAACCATACAGGTAATGGCATAGAAAAAATTTTAAAAAAGAGAAAATGATTTCTTAAAACGATACTAATGATTGGGGTATGGGGAGGCTGCTGAATGAGAGATGGTAATTTTTATAGGGAGAGTGGAGAAAGCAGTTACCTCTGGCAATTCTGCCCAGGACAAAGGGGTAAGAGATGGTGTCACTGCCTGATGTAGAAAATACGTAAGAAAGAATTGGCCTCATACTTGAGGACCCTAAACCAGTTTTGTGTATGTTAAGATGGAGTTGTCTTTTGGAGATTCCCTAAAAGGTAGTTAAATATGTGAAGCTATAGAAAAAGAGCAGGGAGTGAAGAACAGGTTAGCCGTACTTGAACCCATAGCAATGGATGAAATTGCTTAGACAAATTTCGTGGAAGAGGAAGAGGGGACGCCATGTGTGGAAACTAAACTTTGCAAGAGTGGGAAAGGAAAGGGGATGTAATAAAGTGTCTGACGAGCAGTGGCCAGAAGCTCAGCAGTAAAATAGCAATGAACATCACAGAACCAAGCCAAATGAAGGTCCTCAAGGAGGGAGTGACAAACAGCATTAGATGCAGATAGCACGTCAACTGCCGTGTGTTCATCAGAAAGGCCCCTCGAAAGTTACCTTGTTGACACTGGAGGAAGGCCTTTCTGTAAAATTGCTCGGAGAGGAAGCGGGATGAAAAGGACGCATTGCAGGCTGTTCTTTGATTAGAGTGCCCGCATTAGTAGGTTGAGGGGGAATCTTTTATCATGAAAAAATAAACAAGGTCTTGTTTCTATACTGAGCAGCATAATCTACCTAGGAAGCAGAGACTGCAGATTTGGAAGAAAGTGAGTATCATGAGAGAGGTTATTCTCCCAGGAAGTCCAGATGAGGTATGCAGAGAACAGGGGTTGCCAGTGACCCAAAGAGGACGTGAAGGACGGCAGCTCCTCTGAGGCCTGAGGAATGATTCGGCGTTGATGATGAACGGAAGAATGGTAGCCTGGTAAAGAAGGATTTGATCTTCAGCAATATGGGGTAAGAGAAAAAATGTTTCGTCAGTCCCAAACCAAAAATAAGTGACAGTGATGAGAAGTGTGTCATTAACAGACTTATTCATCCATTGACTCAAGTCGCTTCATTATCTACCATGTACCACGTCTACTATTTAGACATAACAATTAAAATCTCACCTATAAAATTAATGATATATTAATAATGAAAATAACTTTTTATTTTGGAGACAGAATTTCACTCTGTCGCCGAGGCTGGAGTGAAACGATGCAGTCTCATCTCAGGGCCACCTCTGCCTCCTGGGTTCAAGCGATTCTTCTGCCTCAGCCTCCCAAGTAGCTGGAACTACAGGCGCGCACCACCATGCTCTGCTAAATTGTATTTTTAGTAGAGACAGGGTTTCTCCATGTTGGCCAGGATGGTCTCGAACTCTTGACCTCTTGATCCACCTGCCTCGGCCTCCCAAAGTGCTGGGATTACAGACATGAGCCACTGAGCCTAGCAGAAAAATAACATTTTAAAATAATAAGTCTTTGGTATGATGAGTGTTACAAAGGATGAGAAATCAGGTTTGATGACATATTTTTTATAATTTTTTAACTGGAAAATAAAAGTTGTATATATTCATCATGTACCACTTGATGTTTTAAAATATATACACATTTTGTAATGGCTACATCAAACTAAAATAATTCTGATACTACCTCTTTCTTTCATATTGTTACCACAAGGAGGACAGCTGGAGCTGAATGTTTGCTATTTGCGCGAAACTGTGCGTCCAGTTCTCAAGCACAACGGCAGTCATAGGCGGAGTGAGGCATCTGAAATCGTGGAAATGTCTGAAATAGTTGCTGGCCCAAAACTGCTTTGATGAGAGAACAGATGGGTGACAGCCTGGAGTTTCTCTACAGTTAAGAAAAATAGTCAGTGTTAGCAAGCAACGTCCGCAGTAACAAGCCCGAAATCACCAAGGGACTAGTTTTCATTACTGATGTGTGAACATTTGCCAGAGTCACGATGAGCAGAAGCTGCTTCTCCCAACCTTGCACTGCTCACTCTGCTGAGTGTCTTTCAGAGAGCCTTTCACTGAGCTCACTGTACCTGTAAAACGTTGTCCACCGAGCCTTACTTTGTCAAAGAGTCTGTGACACATCGTCTAATGGGTTGTGCTCCTAGGACGTGTGTCCCAGACCATATATGCTTCTTCCTTTCAGATTCCTCAGGGAGACAACGAAAACAGCAAAATATTAGTGAATTCATAACAATTACCACAAAAGCCCGAAAAACAAAAGTTCATTTTGTTTACAAGATTTGAGAACAAAAGAATAATAAGTAATTGTTTCTGTTTGTAATGATACTTACGTGAATGGCTCTTCTACCAGTATTCCACTGATACTGGAACAAATTACAACGGACTTCGTGACACAAGCCAACAAACTTTGTTATCTCCCAGTACTGTAAGTTGGAAGCCCAACAAGAACCTCTTGAGCTAAAATAAATGAATTAGGTGGACTGTGTTCCCTCCTAGGGGCTTTACGGAGAGTCGATTTTCTTGTCTTTTCCAGTTTCTGAAGGCCAACATTGGCTTGGCCAACAATTTCTGGGCTCAAGGCCCCTTTCTTCCATCTTCAAAGACGGGAACGTTGTATGTCTCTGACCATTCACACATCACCCCATCTCCTTCTGACTGTCTTCTGCTTCCTTCCTACACCTTTAAGGACCCTTGTGATCCCACTGGGCAGGACCTTCTCCCTATCTCAACACCATTAAGTTTAATTACATATGAAAGTCCCTTCTTTCATGTGGGGTAACATATTCACAAGTTCTAGGGAATATCCTGCCTACCGTGGCCCCATGGCTTAATTAAAAACTTGACAACAGGTAGAATGGAAAAAATACAAAAATAATTTAGTAGTCTTGATTATTGTAACATGCATGTTAAATGTAGATTTTATCAGTGGGATGAAACCAAGCTGTTTATTCTACATAGCCTATCAGTACTCCTCCACTTGAATAACAACTACGGAAGTGAAAAAGCATACAAGAAGATGGTGTAGGAAATGGTCAGTGCACAAGACCAGAAATTACACCCCTGTGAGTGGGACTGGCTTTGTTATATACTGTGAAATCTAGGAAAAGTCATAATTTTACAGGTCTTTTAAATATGGAAAATGGGGGATATCAGGCATTATTGTTGGCATATACACAGATACTTTGTCAATATAATTTCTCACTCAAAATATTATAAAAATTACATGAGAAATCTGCATGTGAAAGTTCTTTGTAAATGGTAAAACACCACATAATTATGAGGGATTTTTACAAGTTTTTGAAAGCTTTTCACATGTATTAATTATCATTGATTCAAAGAGAGTTATGGTGTATGTAGGACAATTGCTATTAGTCTCCTTTCAGTTATACAGCAGTTGACACCGGCAGGAGGTTTGCTGTCCCAAGCCAAAATGGGAACAGAATTCAGATTCCAGTGCTCCATCCATGGGTTCTTTACCTCATCTCCTGGCTATGCACCGCTACATCCACTTGTAAATTAAGGGATTAACCACTCAGGAAAAAAGCACCCTATATAATTTCAATCCATGATTGAAAGCTGGGCCTCTAACAAAATGGAGACTTAGAGTGACAGGAAAGAAAGGGACTGACAGTGTGAGCAGAGGAAACCTGTGAAGAGTGACTTGACAGGAAAGGAAGCATTTTAGATATCATTAATTTCAAAGATTTATCATCAGCCATGGGTGGGCAGAGGAGTAGACCAGCAATCCTGACAATCGGAAGTTAGATTTAGTGTTTGCTTTTGTTTAGTGTTAGAAAAAAATGTGCAGCATGTAGAATTATGCCAATATAATGATACCTCTTGTACAATGAAGAAAAAATCCCCACGTCATCACAGAAGTATAAGAAAAGATGCTCAATAATAAGAATTAGCCACTAATTATCAGATAAATGCAAATCAAAACCAATGATCTATCACCTTACTCTCATTCAGATGAATGCTATCAAAATAAATAAGTAAAATCACAAGTACTGACAAGAATGTGGAGAAACTGGGACCCTTGTGCACTGTTTGGATTGTAAAATGGTGCAACAGCTTTGGAAAGTGAAGTGCTGAGGAGTTACCTAAAAAGACTCAGTTATTCCAAAGTAACCATTTAAAATCCAATGGAGGGACTGTGTTTTAAAAAGACTCTGTATTTAAACTGAATGGAGACAGTTGAAACTGGAAGAAACTGTAATATTGTTAACTGAAAATTCTAAATTATTCAGCTCTCTGTTGAAACATTGACTCAAAAGCTATAGTGGTTTTTCAAAAGTTGAATATATGATCTAGCAATCTCACTTCTGAATATATATCCAAAAGAATTAAAAACAGGATCTTGAGGTATTTCACACCTGTATTCATAGCTGTACTATTCACAGCAGCCAAAAGGTGGAAGCAACCTGAATGTTTGTCAGCAGATGAGTGGATAAACAAAATGTGGTATAGACTCACAGTGTGATATTATTCAACCTTAAAAATGAAGGAAATTAGGGCTGGGCACGATGGCTCACACCTGTAATCCCAGCACTTTGGAAGACCGAGGCAGGCAGATCACAAGGTCAGGAGATTGAGATCATCCTGGCTTACATGATGAAAGCCCATCTTTACTAAAAATACAAAAAATTAGCCAGGTATGGTGGTGTACACCTGGAGTCCCCGCTGCTTGGGAGGCTGAGGCAGGAGAATAGCTTGAAACTGGGAGGCAGAGGTTGTAGTGAGCCGAGATGGCACCACTGTCCTCCAGCCTGGGTGACAAAGCAAAGCTCTGTCTCACACACACACACACACACAAAAAAAAGAAAGAAAAAAAGAAACGAAAATTATTTCATAGGCTATACATAAGTGAACCTCAAAGATTCTGTGCTAAATGAAACAAGTCACTTACAAGAAGGCAAATACTATATGATTCCATTTATAAAAGGTATTTAAAGAAACACAAGGTAGAATAGTGGTTACCAGGGGCTAAGGAGAGTTGAAAAGCAGGAATTGTTGTTCAATGAGTATAAAGTTTGAGTTTGGCAAGAAGAAAAGTTCATGTGAATATACTTAACATTACTGAACGACACACTTAAAAAGAGCCCAAATAGCCAAGGCAATCCTAAGCAAAAATAACGAAGCTGGAAGCATCGCATTACCAGACTTCAAACTATATTACAGGGCTACAGTAACTAAAACAGCATGATACCGGTACAAAAACAGTCGCATAGACCAATGGAACCAAACAGATAATCTAGAAATAAGACCACACACCTAAACCATCTGATCTTTGACAAATCTGACAGAAACAAGCAATGAGGGAAAACTTCCTGTTCAGTAAGTGGGGCTGGTACAACAGGCTAGCCATGTGCAGAACACCAAAACTGGATCCCTTCCTTACACCTTACCCAAAAATCAACCCAAAATGGATTTGAGCCTTAAACATAAAACTCAAACCCCTAAAAACCCTGGAAAATAACCTAGGAAGTACCATTCTGGATACAGGAAGTGGCAAAGATTTCATGAAAAAGACACTAAAAGCAACTGCATCAAAGCATAAATTAACAAATGGAATCAAATTAAACTAAGGAGCTTCTTCACAGTATAAGAAACTATTGGCCAGGTGCAGCAGCTCACATCTGTAATCCCAGCACTCTGGGAGGCTGAGGCCTGGATCACAAGGTCAAGAGATCAAGCCCATCCTGGTTAACATGGTGAAGCACCATTTCTACTAAAAATACAACAATCAGCTGGGCACAATGGCACGTGCCTGTAGTCCCAGCTGCTTGAGAGGCTGAGGCAGAATAATCACTTGAACCTGGAAGACGGAGGTTGCAGTGAGCCAAGGTCACACCACTGGACTCCAGCCTGGTGACAGAATGAGACTCCATCTCAAAAAAAGAAAAAAGAAGGAAAGAAAATAAAAAGAAAAAAAGAAAGAAAGAAAGGGAGAGAAAGAAAGAAAGAAAGGGAAAAGAGAAAGAAAGAAACTATCAACGGAGTAAACAGACAATCTACACAAGGGGTGAAAATATTTTCAAACTATGCATCTGACAAAGATCTGGAACTTAAAATCACAAGAAAAGAAAAAAAAGAAACAACCTCATTAAAAGTGGGCAAAGGGCATGAACGGACACTTTTCAAAAGAATACATACATGTGGCTAACAAGCATATGAAGAAATGCTCAGTATCGTTAATCATTTGAGAAAAGCAAATCAAAACCCTAACGAGATACCATCTCACACTTTCAGAAATATAACAATTGCTGGTGAGGTTGCAGAGAAAGGGGAACACTTATACACTGTTGAAGTGTAAATTAGTTCAACCATTGTGGAAAGTAGTGTGATGGTTCCTCAAAGAGCTGAAAACAACTGCCATTCAACCTAGCAATTCCATTACTGTGTATATACCCAGAAGTATATAAATCATTGTACCATAAAGACACATGCACACATATGTTAACTGCAGCACTATTCAAGTACCAAAGACATGGAATCAACATAAATGCCCATGAATGACAGACTAGATCAAGAAAATGTGGTACATACACACCATGGAACACTGCACAGCCGTAAAACAGAATGAGATCATGTCCTCTGCAGGACCATGGATAGAGCTGGAGGCCATTATCCTCAGCACACTAACACAGGAACACAAGACCGAATACCACATATTCTCACTTATAAGTGAGGACAAAATGATGAGAACACATGGACACATGGAAGGGAGTAAGAGACACTGGGGCCTATTTGAGGGTGGAGGATGGAAGGAGAGAGAGGATCAGAATAAATAACTATCAGACACTGTGCATAGTACCTGGGGACGAAATCACTGTACACCAAACCCTATACGTTTACCTATACAACCAGCCTGCACATGGTACCCCTGAACCTAAAGTAAAAGTTAAAGAAAGAATAGTTAAAATGATAAATTTGTGTTATGTGTCTTTTACCACAATTTTTAAAGAATCCCACACATCTTAGTGAGGGATACAGACCTGATGAGAATGCAGTTTAAATGACACCTGGCAATCAAGATGAAGAGGGTGTTGTTGGCCGTGACCTCCAATACATGACCCTGAGCCCCACAAGAATACCGCAAGAAAGGGTTAAACGGTACCAGTGTCACAACTCCAGAGTGACACTCCAGGATGCTGTGTGGATGCAAGGAGCCACACTCCTTCTGCGGACACAGAAAGGGTCTTCCTCATAGACACAGCCCCCAACATGGAGAAAGAAAGGACAGTGGGGCCAGGCGCGGTAGCTCACACCTGTAATTTCAGCACTTGGGGAGGCCAAGGCGGGCAGATGACTTCAGCCCAGGAGTTTGAGACCAGGCTGGGCAACATAGCAAAACCCTGTCTCTACTAAAAAGACAAAAAAAACTAGCCAGGTGTGGTGGCACTGGCCTATAATCCTAGCTACGTGGGAGGCGGAGGCACGGGAATCACTGGAACCCAGGAGGCCGAGGTCGCAGTGAGCCAAGGTCACGCCATTGTCCTCGAGCCTGCATGACGGTGAGAGGCTATCTCACAAAAAAGGAGTGGGAGGATGAGAGAAAGTTAGAATCTTGAAGATGTACCTAAAAGACTCAGTGGTTCCAAACTACCCTTTAATATCTCATAGGGAGTTGTATTTATTTTAAATACACTCAATATTTAAACCGGAGGGAGATCGTTGCAACTGAAATATTATTCACTGGAAATTCTAGATTATTCAGCTATCTGCTGAAACACTGGCCGGAGCGGCCATGACGCAGAATGACAGAACGGTGTCTTCTGTGGACACCTAAGTCGGAGCGCGGGTTAAACGGGTGTTCTGTCTCAGTTTTGACTGAGGCCCCAAGATGGCAGCTGTCAATCATATTCACATTCCAGAACAATCTGTGAATCCCTCAAAGCAGACCTTGCCAAGGAGGGGCTGGGAATAATTTGGGGACCCTTGGAAGACTACTTGGCTCCATTCCTTTAGAAACATTGGAAAGGTTTCTCTGTGGGAAAGATATTGGTAGCTGCTGTTCCTGCACTGTGTCGCCAGGACTTTTCCGAGGGACAAAGATGCACTGGGGGCTTCACTTCACATCTGTGTCAGGAGATGACGGGGCTCCGTCAGTCGGTTTTATGCGGCTGTAACAGAACACCAGAGCCTGGGTAACTTACGACGAGCAGAAACGTATGTGGTTCGTGGCTCCGGAGGCTGGAGGTCCCATATCCCGAGGCTGGCGTCTGACAAGGGCCTTTCTGCTGCATTAACTCCCGATGGAAGGTGGAAAGGCAGAAAGAGTCAGAGCAAGAGGAGGCCGCACTTGCTTTTATAACAAACCTACTCTCTTAATAATGAACCCATTTCCGTGACAATGGCATCAATCCACTCACGAGGGCTCTGCCCTCTTCATGGTCCCACATCTCAAAACCACTGCCCTGGCAAGTAAGTTTCCAGCACATTCAGACCAAGGAAGGGTCCTCAGAGCCACCCAGAGTCCAGAGGTGCCCGCTGCAGAGGGGGCAGTTCGGCCTCATCTAACCCCGTGGTGTGACTTGCTGAGCCCATGGCCCTGACCACTTGACATGCATTTGAAGTCCTTACCAGTAGAGGCCTCTTCATTGTGACTCTAGATGTGGCAGACAGAAAGAGAGATGGGAAGTGTGCCGGTTTGGGGTTCATCCTAGATGCGACCCAGGAAGACTACCCAGAAGGACTTGTCCAGAAAAGGGCGAGTCTGCCGGGCATGTCGCACACGCCTGTAGTCCCAGCACTTTGGGAGGCCGAGGTGGCCAGTCACAAGGTCAGGAGATCGAGGCCATCCTGGACAACATGGTGAAAGCTTGTCTCTACTAAAAAAAAAAAAAAAAAGCCAGGTGTGGTGTGCGCCTGTGGTCCCAGCTACTTGGAGGCTGAGTCAGGGGAATCGCTTGAACCCGGGAGGCGGAGGTTGTAGTGAGCCGAGGTCACGCCCCTGCACTCCAGCCTGGGGACAGAGCGAGATTCCATCACAAAAAAAAGGAAAGAAAGAAAAGAAAAGGGTGAGTCGGCAGCCTCCTGGAAGGTTAACGAATGGTTGGGGCAGAGAGACACAGCCCTGCGTTTCTAGCACCAGGGCCAGAATGTAAGCAATGCTTGATTCACCGAGTGCTCAAGGGCAGATGCCCTGTGTGACACTGGGGTGAACGAAGAAAGGGGGTGACTGTTAGGACTCAGCAGTCACTGGAGCTGAGCCTCACGTCGCCCTCAGTCCCTGGGGAGGAGAGGTGTGCTCCTCTGCCAGGCCTGCATGGCCACAAAGCGTTTCCTGTTCTCTCTGCCCACTAAGACAGAGCTGGAAGAAGGGAAATGCTGCATTAAGAAAGTGGACGCATTCAGGGAAGCACAGATTTTACTGTGTCCCCCAGAGAAATCATTTCTAGACTGAAAATAGCTGCCAATGTCCGAGCTGTGAATTAGCATGAACCACCCCAATTAAACAGAGAAATATTTCAATGGTGATTCCAAATATACATATTACATCGAATGTGTCCATATGAATTTCAAGTAGTCTGCTCTCCAGAAAGCACCACGGGCTGCTTTGCACAGCACAGTCGGTGGCCCAGAATGCCAAAAAGTTCTTTCAAAAACCACAAAACTGCTTCAAATACGGTTTATCTGAAAAAGATTCCCACAAGGTATAAATTGAATTCCTCAAGCACACTGCCAGCAGATGAAGAACAATAGTGGTTTAATAAATGCTGCATTGCTTTCCATAAAAGTAAATCCAAAAGGAAAAAGTTGGAAATTAAAGATGTTATATTAAAATGTACCATTGTAAGTTGGAACATTTTTGCATTAAATTTTAAAAATTCTCATATTCAGAGAAAGAAGTATGTGAGAAATTATCCTCAAAGTGGCTAATATGGCACTCTGAATTTTAAAATGGGGTGTGAAAAAAACAAGTTATTTTAACTTCAAAAGGACTATTCTTAAAATTAAGCCTGCCTTATACACACAAGACTTGGAAATTTGGGGCCATGAACAAAAACGGAAAAGTAGATTTATTCAATCAGTCCATTGGTTGCATTTGATTATTTTACAAAAATTTTAATTGAGGTTGTCTTTAAAAATCATTCCTGGCCCAGCACGGTGGCTCATACCTATAATCCCAACACTTTGGGGGGCCGAGGTGGGCAGATCACGAGGTCAAGACATTGAGACCATCCGGGCCAACACGGGGGTGAAAGCCTACTAAAAATACAAAAAATTAGCCAAGCGTGGTGGCAGGTGCCTGTAGTCCCAGCTGCTCGGGAGGCTGAGGCAGGAGAATCGCTTGAACCCGGGAGGCGGAGGTTGCAGTGAGCTGAGATCTCGCCATTGCACTCCAGCCTGGGCAACAGAGAGAGACTCCATCTCAAAAAAAAAAAAAAAAAAAAAAAGGCAAAAAAGTATAATTTTCTAAGAATCATGGATTGGAAGAGTTATTTTCCTTCCACAGTAACTTATCTTGGCCAAAGGAAACCTTCAGCTTGGTAGGACCCATGGTATCACAGGTCCATGCCCTTGGGCATAAGTATCTAAAATGCTTGACTACCTTTGGAAACAAAAGACATCCTGGGAAGTCAGGATGGAGTGGAGAGGAGGAAAGAATTGAGGAGAGACTCTGCTACTATTATTTTAAAAATCTTGGTTGATTGCTTTCTTTGTTTTAAAGTAACTTCACAATAAGTAATAGAAGAAAAAGTATGTAACTTTGGACAAAATAAGTAAAAAGTAATATTTAAAATAAAATTTGGGTCAGAAGCAGATTTCCCCTCCTAGTACCAATCTATATTGCATATTTTTCATATTTTAAACATGGAAAATAAGTATGCTTTACTAATTATAATTACTAATAACTGTCTGGTCTCATGCAGAAAAAGATGTAAGTAAACTGCATTCTTCAATGTTACTGTGAATAGCTAAAGATAAATATTTTTTAATAGAGCAATATTTCCTAGTTTCAAAATTAAAAAAAAATTGACAGTAGTCTTCAGCACTAAATAAACTGAAGTTTAAAGTATGACATTAAATTCTAAGGCAAGTGAGATACCCTAGTGTGTCTTTGTGAATAGAATTTTTATGTTTCTATGATTTTTCTTAATGTGACTGATAATATTTTGGAGAATAAGCATAACTTAAGTAACTTTACTAAAAATTAAAAATTCATACAAAAGTTATCTCATTCGCATAGTTTTTCATTCCAAAAACTGATGAATAAAACATAACTTTGCTCTTGAACTGCAATTTTTCAAAATATTTAACCAACAAAAATCAAAACTTTCATTTTACAAATTTGGAAACAAAATCAGCACACCCCAAATTAGTGATGAGAATACAACTTCTGTTATTTATTGCGTAAGATTATACTCAGATATCAAGACGAATGTAAAGTTCCACCTTAATGAACATAATGGGTTATGAGACACAGCATTTTTAACGCATAATGCACTAAATTTCATCACGGAAACCCAAATTATATTTCAGATTCTGTCTTTAGTAAGTCACATGGGATAAGCATTTCACCACTCTTACTTACTTTAAAGAATTTTTTTTTAATTTTCCTAAGCTGGAGTCGTGCTCTGTTGCTGGGCTGGAGCGCAGTGGCACAGTCTTGGCTGGCTGCAATCTCTGTCTCCCGGGTTCAAGCCACTCTCCTGCCTCAAACTCCCGAGTAGCTGGGGCTACAGCGCACACCATTGCACCCAGCTAATTTCTGTATTTTAGTAGAGACGGGGTTTCCCTGTGCTGGCCAGGATGGTCTCGATCTCCTGACCTCATGATCCGCCCGCCTCAGCCTCCCAAAGTGCTGGGATCACAGGTGTGAGCCACCGCGCCCGGCCGAAAGAATTTATTATCCCTTCTTCAGCAACCCAATCCGAGTCATACTTTGGGTAATCTCATCACCTGCTTTGCCCCGCCTCTTATGACTCGCCTCCTACCTTCCGTATTTCCATGTGTTTCCTATGAGTCCACCTAGTCCTCTGACCTCCGGCCTTCATTTTCTCCGAAGCTGTGAAGCCCTATTGCATTCACCTGTTTCTGCTCTCAGCCAGGACCCACAATCGACGTATTATTTCACCCAAGTGCACACAAGAACCCTCGCTATCCTTAGTCATCACTACACTGCTCCTGAAATGTCCAGTCCTAGAGCCAACAAAATGTAGTTAAAGATGGAGAAGTTTCTGGTTCACTTAGACCAGGTTTACATCTGCCTCGCCGTTCAGCAGAGTGCCTTCCTGCCAGGATTCTCTTGATTCCCCACAGACTGGTGACAATAACCTAGAGACCGCACGAACTCTGGCAGAGATGAACCGTGAGCTTGTGCGCACATCCACCAGGGACACCACAGCTGCTTGATCAAGAACGGCACCTTTCTACTTCTTTTTAAAATTCTCCAAACGCTAAGCACAAGAGGGGCGAGGCGCAGGAGGATGCTC
>PVKP010046381.1:0-15599 GCA_004027715.1 Plecturocebus donacophilus | reverse complement strand
TCACTCTGTTGCCCAGGCTAGAGTGCAGTGGCACCATCTTGGCTCACTGCAACCTCTACCTCCCAGGTTCAAGCGATTCTCCTGCCTCAACCTCCCAAGTATTTGGGATCGCAGGCATCCGCCACCACACCTGGGTAATTTCTGTATTTTTAGTAGAGTCAGGGTTTCACCATGTTGGCCAGGCTGGTATCAAACTCCTGACCTCAGGTGATCCGCCCTCCTCAGCCTCCCAAAGTGCTGGGATTGCAAGCGCGAGCCACTGCGCCTGGCCTGGTTTGAATTTGAGCTCTGCTCCTCACCCAGGCGCCCTGGGCGGATCACTCATATCACTGTGCCTCCTCTGTTAAATGGATGTGATAGCGCTGCCCGCCTCACAGCACGTCCCGAGGACTGAGAGCCCAGCATGTGATTAGAGCTCAGTGAACGTCAGCCGCCTGCCAGCCTCGCCAGAGCCATGGAGACTTGAGATTGATGAGCCCAAGGGCCTCCAGCTCATCCGGGGTGCCGCTCCTGCTCCCAGCTGTCATCCTCCTCCCAGTTGAGTCGGGACTTGGGCCTGCCCTCTGGCTTTTTGATCCCTCTGCAAAGTCTGCTTTTCTCAAAGGCAGCCACTGGTGGTCTCCCCAAGAGGGGGAATTGTTAGGGGCTTGGCTTTTCTGGGAGCAGCTGCAGCCTGGCTTCCATGGGCCTCCGTCCTCCCTCTGGGGCTGGACAGACCAGAGTTCCAGGCATGCCTTCTTCTGGTGACGGCTGTGTGACCTCAGGCAATGATTTAACCTCTCTGCACTGTAGTGTCCTCTGCAAATGTCAGTCCCCTCTCTCTTTGTGGCCTTTTCAGAACTCTGGGCTGTATTTATTTCTCAAATATCCATTGAGAAGGACCAGTTCTAGGCACCTGGAGTGGGGGAACCCAGAGGTGAACAAGCCACAGGCCCCACTCTCAGCCTGGTGGGACCGTGAGCCTTGGCGGAAGTTTCTGACAGGTTTGCTCTGGTCCCAGGTGTCATCGTGCTCTTTGTTGTTTAAAAGATGTTCCAGGCCAGGTGCGGTGGCTCATGCCTATAATCCCAGCACTTTGGGAGGCCATAACAGTGGATCACCTGAAGTCAGCAGTTCAAGACCAGCCTGGCCAACCTGGTGAAACCCCATCTCTACTAAAAATACAAAAATTAGCTGGGCGTGGTGGCGGGCACCTGTAATCCCAGCTACTCGGGAGGCTGAGGCAAGAGAATCGCTTGAACTCAGTGGCTGGGCTGGATTGCATTGGCAAGAGGTTGCAGCAAGCTGAGATTGCACCATTGCACTCTAGCCTTGGTGACAGAGTGAGACCCCGTCTCCAAAAAAAAAAAGATGTTTCACGCTGGGAGCGGTGGCTCATGCCTGTAATCCCAGCACTTTGGAAGGCCAGTGGATCACTTGAGGTCAGGAGTTCGAGACTAGCCTGGCCAAACTGGTGCAACTCTGTCTCTACTAAAAGTACAAAAATTAGCTGGGCGTGGTGGCACGTGCCTGTAATCCGAGCTACTTGGGAGGCTGAGGCAGGAGAATCGCTTGAACCCGGGAGGTGGAGGCTGCAGTGAGCTGAGATCACACCACTGCACTCCAGCCTGGGTGACAGAGCGGACTCTGTCTCAAAATAATAATAATAAATAATAAAAAGACAAAAGATGTTCAGAAGCCCCTGCCTGCTCCAGGCTGAGATCTCCTGCCTGCCTTCCTGCCGCTCCCGACCTCTGTCTGGAAGAGCCTCTGTTTTTCATCTCTGTCTAATCCCAATTGAGGATTTTCGAGGCAGCGGCCTAGGCAGGCGGGAGAGGTAGGAAGTGCCGGGAAGGCTGCCGAGGGGCGGGGGCAGAGCAGCGGGGGGCTGAGGGGGATGAGGGCTGAGAGCCCAAAGCCAGGGCCAGAAGGGCCGGGGGTGCTCAGCCTGACCGGAGGGGAAGCCTGACACAGCAGCGGGATGCAGATTGTCATTGGGGGGATCACAAACGCCCCTCAGGTGGGAGTCCACGCACCCTCCTGGCGGGTCCTATCTCACTGCCTTCTCCTCTGTCATTGGGAACCGGCACATAGAAAACCACGGTGCTGCATGGTGAGCGCTAGAAAACAAAGTCCCACGTGACTCCTACCAGGTCAAGAATGAGAACATCCCCGTGGCTCAGGCACCCCCCGCCCCTGCAAAAGATACCCCCATCCCAGCTGGTAGGGTGAGCACTTACTGGCATTTCTTCGTAATTTTATCGTTAGGACACATCCCTAAACCCTATGGACTAGCTTCGCCTGTTTGTGAACTTTGTATAATTGAAGGACACGTTGTGTGTTCTCCTGTGACCCGCTTCTCCCATTCGGCATTGTGTTTGTTAAGATACATCCAGTCCACGATGTGGCTGATGTTAGTTTTTGTTGCTCTGGATAGAGCAAGAATTGAAACCACGGCCGGTGGGCTAAACCCAGCCCACTGCCTCTCGTATGGCCTGTGAGTTATGAATGGTTTTTATATTTTTAAGTGGTTGGAAAAAATCAAAAGGGAATGTGTGGACTCACATGGCTTCTAATCCTTGACTCCCAGCATGGGGCTGGCACCCAGCAGCTGCTCAGGAAACGGTGACAATCGAGGATGAATTAAGCTCTGAGCAGGGTGGAGACGCGATGCCACAGGAGGGGCGCCTGGGGGAGGAGATGGAATGGCTGAGTGGTCGTCCTGGCACGAGGTGGGGCTGGAGCAAGCTCCTCCGCCCTCCCTGAGCCCCAGCTCCTCTCCAGCATGGGTAGGGTGATGAGAACCTCCCTGTGTAGTGAGTGGGAGAGGACACAGGCATCCTGGGAAAACGTGGACCCAGAGGCAGGATGTGACCTTCTGCTTGCTCCTCGTGGATCTAAGTGAGGCCGTACCCTAGTGGGGACATGGGCAACAGGACCTGGATGGGACTGAAGCCAGAAAAGGACAGGTGAACCTGCTGAGAGGGAGGGGAGGGAGATGGACATGAAATTGACAGGGTGGGCACCTGGCCTCCTGGTGAGGTCTGAGCAGCCTGGATTTGGGTCCTAGGAGCCTTTGGCCAAGTCACTGGAGTATGCTGAGCCTCCACGAGCCCCCGTGTCTGGGTGCTCAGCGTCCTCCCAGGCAGCAGGAAGCACTTCCAGCACCATGATGCCTCAGGGCCTGGCACCTGGGACCCCTCATGGAGGGTCTGTGAGGTTTTGGCCCTGGGGACAGGGCTCGAGGGCACAGCACTCACCTTCGGTCCTGGGTAGTGGGTGACCTGCCCACCAGGCTCCCAGGGCCCAGCCACCGGCCCCACCTACTCCTCTGCACCCTGAGACTCGGTCCTTGCCGGCCAAGGGGCTTACCATGGCCTCCCCAGTCCTCCTACAGGCAAGGGGTGATTCACTGTCCCTGCACACAATCAGGCCGGAGCCCCGAAGGCGCCTTTGTCAGAACAGAGCTCCTGGAGGGCCAGGCGCTGCCTGAGCCGGTTCTCTAAGGCTGTGTCTAGCAGCAGGCCAGGCACAGAGGAAAGGCTGCAGAGTCTTGGCTGGGACGTGGATGTGCTTGGCTTCTGCGGGTCTGTTTGGTGAGTGGCTGTGCCTGGGGGCTTCATTCTAGGGCTTGGGGGCTGTGCAGGGTGCCCAGAAGAGGTGGAAGAGGCGGAATGCTGACTGTGGCTGAGTTTCTGTTCCCCACACATCCCACTGCATGTGCTGGGGTGGAGGAAGGACAGGGCCTGGGCCAGGTCTGCGCTTGCTGCTGCTGAGCCCGGGGTCAGGGGTCCACAGAGCATAACCACAAACAGCCTCACTGCCAGCAGCAGGCCCCTAGCCCCGGTGCACCCAGATGAGACCCTCCCCAGCCCCAGCCTGCCCTTTCTTCCTGGGCTTCTACTCCTTACGGCAGCCACTCCCACCTTTGAGGCTGGCTGGAGGCCAAGGACTCCCTGTCCCTGGAGAAGCCAGCCACGCCCACTGCCCTGAGCATTTGCTCCTACACTGCTCCCTGGATCTGGAGGGTGTCCTCCCACTTGCCCACCTGGTTACACCCAAGCTGTCTGTCAAGGTCAAACTCATAGGCTCTTCTCTAGTACCCCCTCTGGCCCCCTCCTCGCCCTGAACAAGCCCAGTCCCTCTCCCTTCTCCCCCGAGGTGTCACCCATGGTCCCAAGCACACAGGCACTTAGAGGTATGTGGGCATGACTGAGCTCACTGGAGGCAGGTAAGGCTGTGGGTAGAGCCAAGGAGCAAGCATCCAACTTTATGAGGCAGGCTGTGTAAGCAAAGCTAGGGAAAGTGCAGACAGCGCACACAGGCTCAGGAAGGCTGCGGGTGGAGGGGAGAGGAGGAAGGTCAAAGAGAAAGGGTCTGCAGGATTAGGGGCAAGGCCAGAAACCTCAGGACCCGGCAGCATCTTCGCTAACCTCCTTGGTGGCCGCAGAGCCAGCCAGCTGAAAGCATCCTGTGGTGGGCCAGCGGGGGGTGGGACAGGGAGGGAAGTGGGGAGCTGGCAGGGTGGAGGAAGTGGATGGGGAGGGAAGGGAGGACAGAGGGGAGGACTGCAGAGGTTGTGTGCTGGAGGCTCAGGGATCTTGGGGGAGGTAGAGGTTTAGGAGGAGTCAGGATAAAAGTAAGCCCGCCAAGTTGTCCAGGGAAAGGAGTGAGTGTGTTGACAGCCAGACGCGTGTATGTTTTAAAAGGAGGCTGAAGTACAACAGATCCCACAGAAGGAATCGCTAATGCGAGGGAGGGCTGAGGGCGACTGGAATTCTAGTATTTCTCTTGTCTTTGTTCTAAAATGCAAATGTGGGCTGGGTGCGGTGGCTCACGCCTGTAATACTAGCACTTTGGGAGGCCTAGGTGGGTGGATCACCTGAGGTCAGGAGTTCAAGACCAGCCTGGCCAACATGGTGAAACCCCCTTCTCTACAAAAAATATAAAAAATAAGCCAGGCATGGTGGCACATTCGTGTAATCCCAACTACTTGGGAGGCTGAGGCAGGAGAATTGCTTGAATCTGAGAGATGGAGGTTGCTGTGAGCTGAGATTGCACCACTGCACTCCAGCCTGGGAAAAAGAGCAAGACTCCATCTCAAAAAAAATATATGCACAGATAAATAAAATACAAACATGATCATATCGATTTAAAAGCCCTTAGCCAGGTGCAGTGGCTCACACCTCTAATCCCAGCACTTTGGGAGGCCAAGGCAGGTGGATTGCCAGAGCTCATGAGTTCGAGACCAGCCCAGGCCATGCAGTGAAATCTCGTCTCTACTAAAATACAAAAAATTGGCAAGGTGTAGCAGCGTGCACCTGTAGTCCCAGCTACTCAGGAAGCTGAGGCAGGAGAATTGCCAGAACTCAGGAGGCGGAGGTTGCTGTGAGCCAGGATCACACCACTGCACTCCAGCCTGGGCAACAGAGCGAGACTCACAAAAAAAAAAAAAAACAAAACAAAAAAAAAACAACAAAACCCTCAGAGGTGCCACCAGGTTTCCAGGGCAGTGTTCTAACTGCTCCCCATCTCTGAGGCATCCTCCTGTACCCCCCCTTCCCAGACGCAAATCCTTCCTTTCAACTCCACCAAGGTGCACTGCCCATTTCAAGAATTTGAGAAGCTTCGCCTGAGAACTTTCTGGTGTTTAAAACCTCTCTCCACACCCCTCCCGCAACTGTCTGCCTCCTGCTCTTCTCTTCCTCCAGTTCGGCTTCCTAAAGGGATGGGGAGAAAAATAGCAAATGCTCACAGCTATGAGGTCCGGGCGGCAGAACTGTTCAGCTGAGTAAGTTCAGCTTGCTTCTTGAGATTTTGCTGTCATTTCTAAAATGTCCTTTTTTTGTTTGTATGTTTGTTTTTTAAGAGATGGGGTCTCAGCACGTGTGGTGACTCACACCTGCAATCCCAGCACTTTGGAAGGCTGAGGTAGGCGGGTCACTGCCTCAGTGGTCAGGAGTTTGAGACAAACCTGGCCAAGACGATGAGGTCATGAGGTCAGGAGTTCCAGACCAGCCTGGCCGATGTGGTGAAAGCCCTCCTCTACTAAAAATATGAAAATTAGCCGGGTGTGGTGGCACATGCCTGTAATCCCAGCTACTCAGGAGGTTGAGGCAGGAGAATTGTTTGAATCCAGGAGGCAAAGGTTGCGGTGAGCTGAGATTGTGCCACTGCTCTCCAGCCTGGGTGACAAAGTGAGACTCCATCTCAAAAAAAAAAAAAAGACAAGAGGGATGGGGTTTCACACTGTCACCCAGGCTGGAGCGTGGTGATGCAGTCATGGCTCACTGCAGCCTCAAACCCCTGAGCTCAAGTGATCCTCTCACCTCAGCTTCCAGAGTAGCTGGAACTGCAGGCTCCGCCACCTTGCCCAGCTGATTTTAATTTTATTTATTTATTATTTTTCCAGAAACGGGGGCTTACTATGTTGCCCAAGCTGGCCTTGAATTCCTAAGCTCAAGTAATCCTCCCGCCTTGGCCTCCCAAAGTGCTTGGCATTTCTAGAATTTCTAGTGAACATGTTTCACGTTGTTACTGGGAGGTGGACTGGCCTTGACTTTCAAAACAGGCAAAAAGAATTCTAATTTAAAGAACAAGTAATAGGCCGGGCGCGGCGGCTCACACCTGTAATCCTAGCATTTTGGGAGGCTGAAGTGGATGGATCACCTGAAGTCAGGAGTTCAAGACCAGCCTGGCCATAATGGTGAAACCCCATCTTTAAAAAAAAAAAGAAAGAAAGAAAAGAAAAGAACAAGTAATGACCCGCCCTCCAAGGGTTGCCTTTCCAGGGACCCCATTCGTCTCCCACGCTGAGTTGCCCTCCATCACCCCCAGCTCCGCAGCCCAGGCTCCTTGCTCTCTCCCACCTCTTTCTGTCTCCATCAGTCAGCTCCCTTCCTGGTGGCAGAACCTGGCCCTCCTTGGTGAGACCTTGAATGGCCACACACTCCTTGCTGAAGGAGGCACCCTGGGGATCTGTTTTCCTCACTTCATTTTGCCCACTCCAGTTCAGAGACAAGAAGCAGAAGCAGACCCCACCCCCACCCTTTTGACCTTATTGCCACCTTCCACCCCATCCTGATGCCCCATTGAGGGTAGAGAGGCGGATATGAAAGGAGGGGCTGAGTCCCCTGATGACCCAGGCCGCGCTCTCAAATGACCTCCAAAGTTGGAGTGACTTGATCTTCTTTAGACCTTCTTTTAATGTCTGTTTTTGTTTTTGTTTTGAGATAGAGTCTCACTCTGTAGCCCAGGCTGGAGTGCAGTGGCATGATATCAGCTCACAGCAAACTCTACCTCCTGGGTTCAAGTAATTCTCCTGCCTCAGCCTCCTGAGTAGCTGGGACTACAGGCGCACACCACCACACCGAGCTAATTTTCCTATTTTTAGTAGAGATGGGGTTTCGCCATGTTGGCCAGGCTGGTCTCGAACTCCTGACCTCAGGTGGTCCGACCGCTCATCTTTCCAAAGTGCTGGGATTACAGGCATGAGCCACAGAGCCCAGCCTTGACTTTCAAAACTGGCAAAAAGAAGGCCACTGCTATAAAGACACCAACAGAACCTTGTGAGGCTTATTCCCCATCCAAACCCGGGACGTTCTGCACTTGGTTTGTGTTCCCGAGTGGCCACCGTACGCCCTGGTTTGGGGTCTAGAGGCATGAAAACGAGCTGTGGACGGGCTGTGGAAATGGCCACATCTTGATGCATCTCTGTAATTTGGAGGTGTTGAAAGATGTGACAGGCTGTCCAATGGCACCATTCCAAAGGCAACAGTGCTCAAAGCTCTGAAATAGTCTCTGTTCAAAGGTTGCCTTCCAAGGCCTGCGCCGCGCCCCTCCCTCGCCAGCCACTCCGCCACACGCCTTGGCATTTGATGCCTGTCCTGCCCGCCTGCTCGTCTGTGGCATCCTGGGAGTCGCGCTCAGGCACATGGCTGGGGCTCTGTGATTAAACCACCAGCCCCAATCGCAGCCTTTCAGATGGGCCTTTAAAAAGGCACAGCTCTGAGAGGTGCCAGAATTAAATTGGAGGGCAAACTCCATCCCTAAAATAAAGACCGTGGGAACTGCTGTCTTCTGTAGCTGGGAAATCAAAGCGTTTTCCTTTAAAATCGACCTAAGTCGGAATGGATATCTTTGATCAGCGTATCTGGGCCCTCACGCCCTTGGCTGACAATGCTCTGGGTGCCACGTGGGGATTGAGTTCCATGCAGGGGGAGCCAGGACCGAAGCCCTGGCCCGTGGCTTGTGATGAGAGGAGCCTCGGCAGTTGGAGCAGAGTGGAAGGGACAGGGGAGGTGGCAGGTGACAGATTCTGGGGCTGAGAGGAAGCCATGGAAGCATTTTCTTTTTTCTTTTTTTTTTTTTGAGACGGAGTTTCACTTTTGTTGCCCACGTTGCAGTGCAGTGGCTCGATCTCGGCTCATGGCAACCTCTGCCTTCTGGGTTCAAGCAATTCTCCTGCCTCAGCCTCCCGAATACCTGGGATTACAGGCACATGCCTCCATACCCGGTTAATTTTTGTATTTTAGTAGAGACAGGGTTTCACCATGTTGGCCAGGCTGGTCTGCAACTCCTGACCTCAGGTGATCCACCTGCCTCGGCCTCCCAAAGTGCTGGGATTACAGGCATGAGCCACCTCACCCTATCATAGCGCCAGTCTGTAGAGGACTTGTGGGGTCACTTCTGTTTTGGGAGCCACAGGCTCTGCTGGAGCTGAGGGAACAGTCCCCCAGTGCTTAGGGCCATTTCCGACCAGCACTGCCCCCAGGCCGCTGCATGTGGCCAGCCCTGTCTACCTATTATTACATGACCCAAATTTAAGGAAACAGCCTCTGAATTTCTGACTCCCTTTAAAAAAGTATATTTCTTTCCAGGCGGGGCGTGGTGGCTCACGCCTGTAATCCCAGCACTTTGGGAGGCCGAGGTGGGTGGATCACAAGGTCAGGAGTTTGAGACAAGCCTATCCTGGCCAATATGGTGAAACTGTCTCTCTAAAAAAAAAAAGTATATTTCTTTCCTTTGAGAATTTTTTCTCTTGCTTGCTTTGAGGGGTTTGTTTGTCTGAGATGGAGGCTCGCTCTGTCACCCAGGCTGGAGTACAGTGGTGTGACCTCGGCTCACTGCAACCTCCGCCTCCCGGGTTCAAGCAGTTCTCCTGAGTCCCTGGGATTAAAGATGCCCCCCACCGTATCCAGCTACTTTTTGTATTTTTAGTAGAGACAGGGTTTCCCCCTGTTGGCCAGGCTGTTCTCAAATTCCTCGCCTCTGGTGATCCATTCACCTTGGCCTCCCAAAGTGCTGGTATTACAGGCATGAGCCACCACACCCAGCCTGTTTGTTTTTTCAGACAGGGTCTCTCTCTGTCAGCCAGGCTGGAGTGCAGTGGCATGATCATAGCTCAATGCAGCCTTGAATTCCCAGGCTCAAGTGATCCTTGAGTAGCTAGGACTACAGGCATGCCAACACACCTGGCTAAGTTATGTATTTATTTAGTAGAGATGGGATCTTGCTATATTGCCTAGGCTGGTCTTAAAGCCCTGGGCTCAAGAGATCCTCCCACCTCAGTCTCCCAAATTGCTGAGATTCCAGGTGTGAGCCACCACGCCCAGTCTGAGGTTTTAAAATTGTAGTATAGTATATTTTAGTGTAGTATAGTATAGTGGTTAACAGTGGGGTGGCAGGCACAGTGACTCACGCCTGTAATCTCAGCACTTGGGAGGCTGAGGTTGGCAGAGCACCTGAGGTCGGGAGTTCGAGACCAGCCTGATCAACATGGAGAAACTCCATCTCTACTACAAATACAAAATAAGCTGGGCATGGTGATGCATGCCTGTAATCCCAGCTACTCAGGAGGCTGAGGCAGGAGAATTGCTTGAACCCGGGAGGCGGAGGTTATAGGGAGCCTAGATCACGCCACTGTACTCTAGCCTGGGCAAGAAGAGTGAAACTGTCTCAAAAAAAGAGAGAGAGAGAGAGAGACAGTGGGGTTACAGACTCAAAGGGACCCAGCTTAAAATCCCATGTCTACCACCACTGTTTGGGCAAACCTCTTCCCTCCTCTGAGACTCAGTTTTGTCATCTGCAAAAGGCGACACCATTCCCAGGGGACATTGGCTCTTCTGATCACATGGCTTAACAGCAATGCCTGAGAGGCTCTGCTGTACGGGAAGCCAGACACCCAGGAGTGGCTCAGGAAGGAAGCGAGCAAGTCCTGGAGACAGACGAGGGACCCCAAAGCCCAGGAGAGGAAGGAATGGGTAAGGCATTCCCCGCAGCTGGGATAGCACAGGTGACGGCGCTGGATTGGATCGTGGCAGCTGGACATCTACGCAGGAGTAGGCGGGTGAAGGCCAGAGAGCAGCGGAGCGGGGCTGTGCAAGGTCTGTCAGGCAGGAACTGGATCCTCCAGGCCAGGGACTTTCCATTTTTTTAGCAGTGGCCCAAAGTTAAGAGATGCATGTTTTAGCGTGACCCTGTCTGAACCCAATTGTATGAATATAACCGAAACCAGGTCGCAAACAGTGCCCTTACTACGCATGAATTGCTTCGTGTTCTGTTTTTTTTAATTGCTTGTCTTGACCCTGTAAATTGATTTCAGACTCCTTCCTGGGTCTCCTCCAGCAGGGAGCCTCTGCCGGTTCAGGCAGGGCTGGAGTGGGATGAGTTTGTGGATCACTAGGGGCTCAGAGCCACAGAGGCAGCCCTGGTTGGGTGGGAGAGGGGGCTGGATGGGAGCTGTTGAGGTGGAGGGGTGGGGGTCTGATCCTAAGCATCAGTGAGCCACAGGAAAGCCGCTAGGTGGGCACACAAACACGTGGGGCACACCCCACCAGGGACTCACTCAGCAGGGGGTCCCTGTGCCAGGGGTAGGAGGATAGTAACTGCCCAGCTCTCAAACCCCAAGTTCAAGCAGCCACAGATTCATAAGAAGAACTGGAAAAGGAAGGACTCAGCCACCCTCAGGCATTTGGCAAAGTCTTTCCCAAAAAGGGACAGAAGAGAAGCTGGAAGCTGTGGGCAGAGGGCTGTTCATGCCCAGAGCCCTCACATACCACACCGCTGAGGGAACTTCAGTGGGCCAGGCCGGAGCCCAGGACAGGGATGGTGCCCAAGCCTGGGTCACAGACAGGCCCCTGGGGGTCCTGCTGCACTTGGACCATCAGGGCCTGTGTCCCCTGTGCTGAGGGCGTGTCATTTAACCTGGTCTTTCCCAAACCCCCAAATTTGCCTTTTTTTTTTTTTTTTTTTGAAACAGAGATAGCTCTTGTTGCCCAGGCTGGAGTGCAATGGCTCGATCTTGGCTCATTGCAACCTCTTCCTTCCAGGTTCAAGCTATTCTCCTGCCTCAGTCTCCCAAGTGCCTGAGACTATAGGCATGTGTCAATACGCCCAGCTAATTTTTTGTATTTTTAGTAGAGATGGGGTTTTGCCATGTTGGCCAGGCTGGTCTTGAACTCCTGACCTCATGTGACCTGCCCACATGTGCTGAGGTTACAGGCTTGAGCCACCACACCCAGCTGGCATTTGCCTTTGAAAATCCCCAAGGAGGACTCTCTGCCTCATTCTTGTCCCCTGGAGAAAGGCAGCCTGGCCCTTGGCAAGGAGCTGGGTTCCAGGTCCCAGTGAATCCCGCCACAGCCCCTGAAGGTTGGCATTGTTGCAGGGAGACACTGAGGTCAGAGAAGCTAAGCCGCCTGCCAAGGGTTGCACAGCCTTGAAGTGGCAGAGCCAGGAGCTGAATCTAGGCCGGTTGACTCCAGAACCTGGGCTTTTCCCAAACGCCCGCGCTCATCCCCCCTGTTTCTGGCCAGGCCCAAGACTTCCTCACAGTGTGGAAGAGACTTCCCTGGAGCTGCAGGGAAGTGAGGGATGAGGAGGGTGTACCCCCCCAAAACACAGTCTCCGGTACAGCGGGGTGGGCAGACTGAGCGATGCCCGGCGCTGCCCAGATGAGATGTCTGCTTGCAGCTGTGTGGAGGCGGGGTGGCACAGGGGAGCAGCCGAAGGCTCAGAACAAACAGCCGAGCCCTGGGGCGGGCCCTCCCAGACACTGTGGCAACGCTGCCTCCTGCTCGACCTCCTGCTGCCCTCCTGCTCGACCCCTCCTCCCCCATGGTCCTCACCCGGGTGCCCTCTCCCCTCTCCCTGCACCATCCAGTCTACATTCACCAGGCTCAAGAGGCTCCTATCCAGAACTCTCCCCAGGAGCCAAACTCTCCCTGCCCTTGCAGCCTTCCCTCCCGGCAGGGCAGACAAGGCCGGGAGTTCATGCTCTCACCCGCCCCTCCTCGCCCTCTGCCCCAACTCTGCCCTCCCCAAGCCCCAGGGGAGCTCCTTGCAGCCACCTCCAGGCCTCGCTCTCCACCGGGCGGGCAAATGGAGAATCCCCCTAAGTTCTCTAGACGGTTGGGATCCAACCTATTCCCTGCACAGAAAACACCTGGGGCTCCTTGAGACGCTTTCTCGCTGTGCCCCAGGGCCAGTCCCAGCTCCACCTGCCCTAGATTCCTGGAACCTGGAGAATGACCAGAAAAGCAGTGGGAGCAGGTCCTGGGCCCTCTAGACACCTTGGTATTGGAGGATTTCTCCCGGCAAAACCTAGTTCCTCCAAGTCAAAGTCCTGTGGTCACTGAAAGTCACACATGAGTCCCAGTTCTTCATGTCTCTAACCCTGTGTAACAGACGAAACTTCAAAACTTCAAACTAATGCTGAAGCGGTTCTCCACGTCACCCGGGTCCCATGTGAGGGGGAGGGGCGAGGTCCCTCTTCTCTTTCCCACCCAGACCCCCTCCTTGTCCGTCCCCACTGATCAAGGTGGCAGAGGCAGAAAAGACCTGCTGTGTCAGGCACATGGGAGGCTGGCCCTGGGCTCTGGGTGCTTGTAGAGTTGGCCTCGAGTCCCGTGGGGCACGTTCATGGCCTGTTCAGGACCCGCTATGGAAGTGCTACAAACAAATGACAACTGAAAAGTATTTGGGGACTTGTAAATGACCATGAAACCTATCTTCAGCACTGAGCCGTCATGGGGGACCGCTTCTAGTCGGCAGCCAACTAGGGCCTGGACGTCTACGGCCTGCACCCCTGAAGGGGCCTCTGGGAGGCACGGGTCCAGGAGATGGGGTGGGAGCCGGGCAGGTGCAGGGGTCCAGCTCAGGGGTACTGACGCCCGGTGAAAGGAAGGCGCAGGGGAGGCGGTGAGCTGTACCCGAAGGCCAGAACCTGGAGGCTGTAGCAGCACCTGCAGACTTCCTCTCCTCTCCCTGGGTTTTCTGGCCTGATGTCTCCAGACTGGCTGTTACTGATGGAGCTGGTCAGAGATTGCTTCCTCTCTTCACTTTTTAGAGACAGCAGTTTCATCAGAGGTCTGAGGTTCTTGCTTCGAAACCTCTCCTCTCTGTGGCAGACTTGAGCCAGAGCTGAGCGTTTTCACGATCCTAACCCTCTGACCTTAAAATAATAAATCCCAAAAGAATACAGAACAATGGCCATCTGTTTTTATAGATTTCCCCGGAATTATAAAGATCGGATTAATTGCGATAGCAGAGTTCATCATTTTCCAGAAGGATATTTCAGACGGGGAGAATTTTTAAAGACAATCGGTCTGAAGTCTTCCTGCCCAGGAGAAACAGGAAGGTTTCATGGTGGTGACCGTGTATCTGTCCTCCCCCTGGAGTGGCCTCTTAGCGACACCGTGAGGAGGATCAGGAGGCCCCGGTGAGGAGATGGAGGTCACAGATCGAGGGGCCCACAGGCTAGAGGCACAGAGGGGGAAGTGGCCTGTGAGTATTGCGTGGGGCTGCTGGGTGGGTCGGTGGCGATGTCATTTGTGGCTCACCCCACCCCTCTTGTCTCGTACAATTTTTTTTTTTTTTTGAGACAGGGTCTTGCTCTTGTCACCCAGGCTGGAGTGCAATGGCACAATCTGGGCTCACTGCAACCTCTGCCTCCCAGGTTCAAACATTCTCCTGCCTCAGTCTCCCGAGTAGCTGGAATTACAGGCTCCCACCACCATGCCAGGCTAATTTTTGTGTTTTTAGTAGAGATGGGGTTTTGCCATGTTTGGCCAGGCTGGTCTCGAACTCCTGACCTCAGGTGATCAGCCCGCCTGGGCCTCCCAAAGTGCTCAGATTACAGGCATGAAACACTGCCCAGCCTGGGGGTGTCTCTTTAGTGGCTCAATAAAAAGCTCAAAATATCAGCATGGCCAAAGTTTTGAGGGATTAACTGAGGCGCGGGGCCGACTCCGTGTCTGTCCCACGTCTTCCAGAAGGCTGGCCTCCCTTTGGGACCCCCTTCCCAGAGCTCTGGCTCAGAGCTGAACTGAAGAGACCTGGGAAGAGTCAGCCTGGCCTCACTCCAGCCCCACACCACAGGCAGCGCCCACGCCTCACTTTCCCCAACAAAATAAATCTTGCAGCTCCTCTGAGCATCTCAAACACACTATCTTCTCCCGAGTAACAAGCCGGCCTGCGTGTTCTTGGCGGCTGGCTGCCGACCTCAATTTAGAACTGTCTGCTGCTCAGCTGCTAGAGAAGGAGGGGCCTGGGGCGCCTAGGAGCGCTGAAGCTGAGGGGCCTGAGCGGCTGGAGTCTGGGGCAGGGGGTGGCTGCTGCCCCCCGCCCAGGATCCAAACAGCATCTCGGAGGCCTGCAGCAGGGGTTAGAGGCCCCCCAGGCAGGGCTGCTGCTTTGCGAATTTTCAAACTGTTTTCTGAAGTGCCTCTAATGAGTAGAGGGCCTGCAAAACTGGCCTTGTCATGGTCCTTGACACTGTGATCACAGCCGAAACGGCCCCACATGGAGCCCCTCTGCGTTGCTGGAAAAACCACTCTCAGGATGTTGCCTGTTATACTAGATAAAAACTTAACTGGCCGGGCGCGGTGGCTCATGTCTGTCATCCCAGCACTTGGGGAGGCTGAGGCGGGCGGATCACCTGAGGTCGGGAGTTTGAGACCAGCCTGGCCAACATGGAGAAACCCCGTCTCTACTAAAAATACAAAATTAGCCATGTGTGATGGTGCATGCTTGTCATTCCAGCTACTCGGGAGGGGAGGTTGCAGTGAGCCGAGGTAAGCTGAGATCATACCACTGCACTCCAGCCTGAGCAACAAGAGCGGAACTCCGTCTCAAAAAAAAACACACACAAAAAACAAAAACAAAACCTGACAAATCCTTTCCGAGTCCAGGAGAGGTCTGTGTCTCTCGCCACCTGTGTGCCCTCTTCCTCTGGCGTGGGAGAACCGTGGCTAGACCTGCCTCCCTCTCTGTCTACCGCCAGGAAACGCTTGGCTTTCTTTCTCTTGTTTTCTCGCCTCCTTCTTTATTTCTCATCCATCACCAGCTTTCACTCTTCTCAGGCCTGGGCGTTTATTCCACGTGGCATCTTGGACTTCGGGAAGAAGAGGGGTTAGGAGAGCAGGCTCTGGTGTCTCCCAGCCCTGAATGGGGTTATAGCTCCACTCTACCCGCTGAGGGATCAGGAGCTAGGGGCTTCCACTTCCTGACCCTCAAGGGCTTCAACTCCCTGACCGTCAGACTCTTCCCCTTTGTAAAACAGGGGCTCTCATTTTGCCTCGGGGTATATTAGGAGAGGCAGAGTGGTGTGTGTAATGTGC
>PVKP010046380.1:0-15348 GCA_004027715.1 Plecturocebus donacophilus | reverse complement strand
CTTATTCCCTAAAATTCTATAATCTTCCACCTCCTTTAAGCAGTCTGTCTCTCCTCTCCCTCCCCTCAGACCATTCTGGTGACTGTAATCTCCTGTCTTCTGTCATCCATATGTCCTTACTCCAGTAAGGCTCAGCCTGTCCTCCCCTAAGGCCTCTAGTTCTTCCACTCTGCCTTTGTTCCACTTTGGAGCTCCTTGTGTTTGTCCGTCTCACTTCCCAGGCTTGGATCCCTTCACCCAAATGCATGGTTTTCCGTAAACCTGCCTTCTGGTGACACCTTCCTCTTCTCTGCCCTCCAGCCTCTGCCTCGGTGCACCCTCTCATTGACCCCCTGGCCTCAGGGTCTCATCTTACCCGGATCCCCTATCCAGCTGGGACTCTCCCTAACCCCCTTCTTCCTCACCCTCTGCACGAGAATGAAGTTCTTCGTCACCAGCTTTTTGGTAAGGATGGAGATTGGGGTAGGGAAGGTCTACTGAGAAAAGGATAGAAAGGAGGTATTTGGGTTGGGGGATGGACCTAGTTGGGCTTGGGGAGGGATGAGGAAGTGCCTAGAGAAGCTGGGCATGAGATTAGGAAAGCTGAAGCTCTGCCCAAGAGAAACACACGTTTTAGTGTCAGGCTAAGAGATTGGAATCCCAGTTCCACTCTACCACTGGCAACTTACAGAATGGTTGTGTTACCTAACTTTTTAGTTCATTACCTTTGTATGTAAAGGGACTGGCTATCCCCTGGTCCAGAGCAGGTACTTGGTATCCATCGGTCATGTGCCCCTTGCCCTTCCTGCTCACAGCTGCCCCTTACCGGGACCTGCCAGCCTCCCTTTCTGCCCCGATGTCAGCAGCTCATCAGCTGCAGGCCATGCACGCACAGTCAGCTGAGCTGCAGCGCCTGGCTCTGGAACAGCAGCAGTGGCTGCACGCCCATCACCCGCTGCACAGTGTGCCGCTGCCTGCCCAGGAGGACTACTACAGGTACTCCAGGGTGCCCCAGCCCAGGGGACATGGGCTCAGTGAGCCTGGGAGGGGCTGTGGGCATGGTGCAGCTGGGCACTGTGCTCCTGGGGGAGGGAACCCCTCCTCTCCCAACCCCTTGGGTAAGAAGGGGCAAGGTCAGGGTTGGTCTCAAGTCTCTCACCTCTCTGCTATGCACCGCCCCTTCCCTAGTCACCTGAAGAAGGAAAGCGACAAGCCACTGTAGAAGCTGCGATCAAGAGAGCACCATGGCTCCTACATTGGACCTTGGAGCAATTCCCACCCTCCCCCCCACCCCACCCTTGGCCTGCCACCGAGAGCCAAGAGGGTGCTGCTCAGTTGCTGGACAGAGGGAGGGAGGGACAGAGGGACGGGCAGACAGACAGAAGGCCAAGGCCAGGCCCGGTGTGGTGGGTGTGGTGTGCAGAGGTGGGGAGGTGGTGAAGGTGGGGACAGAAAGTGCACAGAATCTTGGACCAGGTCTCTCTTCCTTGTCCCCCCTGCTTTTCCCCTCCCCCATACCCAAACCCTGTGGCCGCCGCCCCTCCCCCACCCCATTGGTGTGATGATTTCATCTGTTAGATGTGGCTGTTTTGCGTAGCATCGTGTGCCACCTGTGCCCCTCCCCAATCCCTGTGTGCGCGCCCCCTCTGCAATGTATGCCCCTTGCCCTTTACCCACATTAATAATTTATATATATAAATATCTATATGACGCTCTTAAAAAAAATCCCAACCAAAACCAACCAAACAAAAACATCCTCACAACTCCCCAGGAACATGGCTGTGACTGGTTCTTTGCGGGATGTGGGGGTGAGGCTGGATTTCAGTGCATTGGTGCCTAAAGAGAACTGTGTAGCCAGGGTCTGGCAGGGAAGCGGGAAGGGACCAGATCTCCTTACGGAACTTGGTGTGGGGGCCGGAAAGAATTGGAGAGGATCCCTGAAGAGCCCAGAGCCTTGACTCAGCTGGAGGTGGTACACCACGGGTGGTAGTGCTTCCTCCTAGCTGGGAGCATTAGCACTTCCCAAGGCTGGGAAGTCAAGATACTGGAGGCCTCAGCCGGGACTCTGGCTCATGCCTGTAATCCCAGCATGTTGGGAGGCCGAGGCGGGTGGATTGCTTGAGCCCAGGAGTTGGAAACCAGTTTGGGCAACATAGAGAAACCCCATTTAAAAAAAAAACAAGTCCTGCCGGGCGCCGTGGCTCACGCCTGTAATCCCAGCACTTTGGGAGGCCGAGGCGGGTGGATCTCCTGAGGTCAGGAGTTCAAGACCCGCCTGGCCAACATGGTGAAACCCCGTCTCAATCTAAAAAACAAACAAATGAACAAAAAAACAAGTCCGCCAGGCGTTGTGGCGCACATGTGGGCCCAGCTACTCGGGAGGCTGAGATGGGAGCATCACCTGCGGGTCGAGGCTGCAGTGAATCATGATCGCACCACTGTACTCCAGCCTGGGCGACAGAAGCAAGGCCCTATCTCAAAAGAAACCCCACTCAGCCAAACCCTGGAGGCCTGACACAGGTCCACCTCTGACGTGGTCAGGTCTAGGAATCTATTCAGACGTTCCCGTTACGGGTCTTACTGCTAGGAGCCACCGGACTCCTCTGGAACAGAGGCTTCAGAGTCCTGAATCCTTTCCGTGGAATGCTTTACGAAACGGTTATGAAGCGGGGGTGGGGTGGGCTGGTTTTAATAGGTCCAGGCGACTAGTACCTGGCAGCCTTAACCACCCTACAGTTTGAGAGGGGAGTGGGTGATAATCTCAAAAGCCTGGAAGGGAAAGGAAATCGGGCCGGGCGTTAAGCTCTGTCGCCCATCAGTAAACGAGGCCATTTTGGAAAAGTGCGAGAACGCCCTTTGCGCTGGGGTTTTACAGTCGAATCCAGGTCTCCGGCTTTAACAACGAAGGGGCTGTGACTGCCTCTTTTCTCAACCAATCAGCGTCGACTTCATTTGCATAGGCGGATAGCAAATGTTCGCGAATCTAGAATGATTTAAGTAGTTCCTTAGAATATTACTTTTTCCTACTGAAAGGTACAACATGCATCGTTGTTCATACAGTAATAGGAACAAGGAAAAAAAAACACGCCACCTAAGGTCACCCTCACCAGTTGTGGAGTTCATGCATATCCCACCTTCTCTCCAGGCGCATGCCTGGTAGTGTTACAGCTCTTTTACAATTTGTCTAGCAGGCTTTCCGGTTTTTTGCTGGAAAGCCCCTCTCTCATGTAGTTGTTTTTTAACAATAGAGCTCGTTGTGTTATGCGGAGTGGCCGTAGCGGTTTTTGGTTTCGTTTCTAGTGCGTGATCTGCCTGGCCCCAAAGCTTGTTATAACCTTTGCGTACGGAGGTTCGGGTCGTCTTGAGGCTTCCGGCTACCCCTGATGCTGCTTCCTTTCCGCCCTCAGTCGCCTTGGGAACTGTACTAGGACGTGGCACCTTCTTCCTGAGCTTTCCACTACTTCCGCGGCACTTGCAGCCTCTGCCGCTCTATGGCGTCCGCCTCGGCCCAGCCTGCGGCCCTGAGCGCTGAGCAGGCGAAGGGTGAGGAACATCCTAGTCAAGGCGAGGGGCTGCCGGTCCCGGGAGGAAGTGGGCGGAGGATGTGGGGCGACAAACCTGGGTATATTCGCCGGGAAAACGGGGTAGGGGAAGCCGGGTACCGTTCCCTCTAAGCGGGGCGCTTGCCCCCAACTCGGGGTCTTAACTGGGTTACCTACAGCCTCAATCCACTAATTCCCTGCGTTCTCCGCTGGGCCCGCTGCCCGTGCTCCCACGCACACCCGGGACGCCTCCCTGGGATGCTTCCGGCGCGCAGTGGTCCTGGCGGAGGTGATCCAGGCGTTCTCCGCCCCGGAGAATGCAGTGCGTATGGACGAGGCTCGGGATAACGCATGCAACGACATGGGTAAGATGCTGCAATTCGTGCTGCCGGTAGCCACGCAGATCCAGCAGGAGGTTATCAAAGCGTATGGCTTCAGCTGCGACGGGGAAGGTGGGTCAGACGCGGGCGGGCGGCAGGTTGGGTCGGGAGAGGGCGCCGGATCTGTGGACCCCTGAGCGGTTGTCCCCTTTCTCGCCACACGGCGGCAGCCACAGTCTGACTAACCGTGTTGGCATTGAGAGCCCGGGCTCTACGCTGAGCTTGTGCCTCCGAGCTGGATTTTGTACAGCAGAAGTTCCGTATCCCTTATCCGAAATGCTGGGGACCAGAAGTGTTTCGGGTTTTTCAGATTTCTAATATTTACATATACATGAGCTGTCTTGGGAGATGGGACCCAAATCTGAACACAAAATTGTTTTGTTTCATATACACACACCTTAAGCACATAGCCTGTAGGTAATTTTATGTAATAATCTGAATAATGGCTCCCGCCTGTAATCCCAGCACTTTGGGAGTCGAGGTGGGCGGATCACCTGAGGTCGGGAGTTCAAGGCCGTCTCTACTAAAAATACGGTCTTGGAGAAACCCCGTCTCTACTAAAAATACATAAATTAGCCGGCTATGGTGGCACATGCCTGTAATCCCAGCTACTCGGGGGCCTAAGGCAGGAGAATCGCTTGAACCTGGGAGGCAGAGGTTGCCATTGCCCTCCCGCCTGGGCAACAAGAGGGAAACTCCGTCTCAAAAAAAAAAAGTCTGAATAATTTTGTTTATGAAACAAAGTTTTGACTGGGTTTTGACTACAGTCACCTCCACCCCCACCATGAAGTCAGGTGTGTAATTTTCCATTTGTGGCCTCACATTGGCATTCAAATAATTTCAGATTTTGGATTTTCTAATTAAGGATCATCTACCTGTGCTGTTAATCACATTATCATTCCATTTTGTGATGAGGGAGCAAACTCTAATGGTGCAGACTCTAGTCGTAGCAAAGCTGGAATTAGACGATGTTATGCAATCTTTTAGTGAGGTGTCTGCATGACACACGTGGCTGCAGTCCCTCCAGCGTGTTTCAGTTAATTTCTGTTTAGGGGTTGGTGGTTAAATTTTTAGTGAGATCCTGGTGTTCCACAAAGGTGTTGACTGATGCAGCTCTGCTGCCTCATAGCACTCCTGCTTTCCAGCTACAGACCTGGGATCTCGTGGGTGTTCATACTTGGGGTTCTTGTGACTAAACTGCTAAAATGGTTCACTTGCGAGCTAGAAGCATGCTGCTTTGGGATATCCTCATTCACTGCACCCCATCCAGTTGCGCCTAACACAGAACAAGAAGTTGATGCAAACCACATGGGGCAGAGTCCTGCATGTGCCATTTTGCAAACAGCTGCCCAGCCAGTGGGGGAGCCGCTCAAGTGCGAACTAGCACCCCTTCCACCTATCTTAGGCATGCTGGTCCTTAGGAGAAGCATTGACCCCCCACTCCCTCTTGCAGGTGTCCTCAAGTTTGCCCGCTTGGTCAAGTCCTACGAAGCCCAGGATCCTGAGATTGCCAGCCTGTCAGGCAAGCTGAAGGCACTGTTCCTGCCATCCATGACGCTGCCACCCCATGGACCTGCTGCTGGTGGCAGCGTGGCTGCCTCCTGAGAGTTGGCCCTCCCTCGTGCCACTGCCAGGGAAGGAAAGGCCTTGCTGTTCCAGACAATAATAAACGTGTCTGTGACTTAGCCTTTGTGTCAGTCTTTCTTTCTTTCTTTCTTTTTTTTTTGAGACTCAGCCTCACTCTGTCACCCAGGCTGGAGTGCAATGGCATGATCTTGGCTGACTGCAACCTCCGCCTCCCAGGTTCAAGCGATTCTCCTGCCTCAGCCTCCTGAGTAGCTGAGATTACAGGCGCGTGCTACCGCGCCCAGCTAATATTTGTATTTTTAGTAGAGACGGAGTGTCAACATATTGGCCAGGCTGGTCTTGAACTCATGACCTTGTGATCCACCCGCCTCGGGCTCCCAAAGTGCTGGGATTACAGGCATGAGCCACCATGCCCCGTGTCAGTCTTGTGGACCTGACAACCCCCACCTCTCCTCCCCAGATTCTCTCTGCCTTTCCAGGCCACATCCCCCTGAACAGCTCTTTTCCTGTACTCCTGCCTGGGCCTAACCCTGCTCCAGTGAAGGCTGAGGCTCCTCCCCTTTTCCCGGGGCAGGGTAAAAGGTTGGACTGGGCCCCTCAGCGCCCTGGGTGGGTGGGCCTGCACAGGGGGCACCTCCTTCTCTGAGGAATTGGGCTGTTAGGGCTTTTCCTTAGGCCTTTTGGTTTGCACGTACTGAGAGATTTCCCCCATTGGTTGCTCTTCCCTCAGCCAGGGTTACTTCCTGGTCTTTGCCCCTGCCCAACCTCCCGCCGCTCTGTCAGCTTGAGCTCCAGGTGGAGCTGCAGGTGGCCCCTCCTCTCCCGAGGGAAGGCAGCCCTGGACCGGCAGGAGGGCCTGCTGGACTCCCGCACTGGGGCTGCAGGGAAGCTGGCTGCTGTGGGCGGTCTCAGGCCAGCCCCGCCCCACCTGTCCTTTTCCTGGAGACTGTTAGTCCAGGGTTTGTCCCTGTGGTGCCATTGGCCTGGCAGGCTGGATTGAGAAGGAAGTGGCTGATTTCTGAGCTGTTCTTCCTCACCTGGCTTGGGCCACGGTGCACAGCTGTGCCACTGGCTCAGCCCCGCCCCCTGAGGCCCTCTGCCGTGACTTCATCCCTCCAGAGAGATGCTGTCCCGTGGGTAAGTCCGTGCACCACCTGGGTCCCAGTCTCCTGTTAGTTTTGGAGGGAGGGAGGCCTTGTTCATGTTCACTGCAACATGTGTGTGAGCCTGAGTGCGATCTGCCGCTGCCCTGTCCTGCGCCTGCTGTCCCTATGAACCTTCCCTTCCCGCAAGGTGTGAGGACCCCTGGGCTCATTCATGCCCCTCTGCCCCCTCTTTAACATTTTCCCCTGACAACTGTCTATCTGTTCTCTTCATTGCATTTCTACCTCCAGCCTCTGGGCTCCTGCTTCTGCCTCCTGCTTGGGACCTGTCCCCTTGGGTAGCTCACATCACCTCAAACATAGCAGCAGTCAGAGGCCACCCGAGAAGGCCCTCCCTTGCCCAGCCAACTTCCCTGCTCTTCCCAACATCTAACGTTGGTCCCATCTTCTTTCCGTTTCCTTTCACTTCCCTTTCCCTTGCATCATTCATTCAACAGATACGTGTTGAGCATCTATTGTGCACAGGGTGCTGTTTAAGATGCTGGTAATACTGGAGTGAACAAGACAGACATGGTCACTGCTTTCACGAAGCTTATGTTCCAGTGGGCGGTTACAGACCAAACAAATAACCCCATAAATTGGATCATTGTAGATTCTCAGAAGTGTTATGCAGAAAATGAAATAGCCTCGGCTGGGCGTGGTGGTCCACACCTGTGATCCCAGCCCCTGGGAGGCTGAGGTGAGAGGCTTGCTTGAGCCCAGGAGGTCAAGACCGCAGCGAGTGGTGATTGCACCACTGCACACCAGCCTGGGCAACAGAGTGAGACCTTGTCTCAAAGAAAAAAAAAAAAGAAAATTAACCAGCTTCATGTGCTAACAAGTGACTGGGTGTGCACGTGACATTACTAGCTGGAGGGATCAGGGAGGGCTTCCTGAGGAGGTGACATTTGAACTGAGACCTGGATGAGGAGGAAGAGGAGTTAGGTATGATGGAGAAAGAAAGAAAGAGAGGAAGGGAGGGAGAAAGGAAGGAAGGAAAGAAAGAGAAGGAAGGGAGAAGAAAGAAAAGAAAAGAAAGAGTGATATGGTGATCAAGAGTTAAGCATCCCTGGGCAGAGGAGATGGAGTGCACAAAGCTCTAATGTAGGAACAAACAAAAAAAGGACAGTGTGCCCGTGACACAGTGACAGAGGACCCTAGAGGAGCGGAGGCAGGGCCAGGGCAGGTTAGACTTTGTTGGACCTGGGGTGGTGAAAGTGAAAACCTGGCTGGGCGAGGTGACACACACCTGTGATCCCAGCAATTTGGGAGGCTGAGGTGGAAGGATCGCTTGAGCTCAGGAGTTTGAAACCAGCCTGGACAACTTAGAGAGATGCCATCTCTATTAAAAAAAAAAAAAAAAAATTCTGTCCTGAAAGTACGATTACTAAGGGAAGAAAAAAAGAAAGAAAAAATTACTGAATATGATAGCCCAAGCCTGTAGTCCCAGCAGTTTGGGAGATGGGAGGATCACTTGAGCTCAGCAGTTTAAGAGCACTCTGTGCAACACAGGGAGACCTCATTCCTACTGCTACTACTAATAAATAACTAGGCATGCTGGCACACACCTGTGGTCTCAGCTCCTTGGGAGGGTAAGGCAGGAGGATCACCGGAGCCCAGGAGGTCAAGGCTGAAGTGAGCTGTGATTGTGACACTGCACTCCAGCCTGAGTGACAGAGCAAGATTCTGTCTCAAAAAAAGAGAGAGAGAGAAAGGGAGAGAGAAAGGAAGGAAAGAAAGGAAGAAAGAAGAAAGAAAAAAGAAGGAAGGAAGGAAGGAAGAGGCCAGGTGCAGTGGCTCACGCCTGTAGTCCCAGCACTTTGGGAGGCTGAGGCAGGCAGATCACAAGGTCAAGAGATCGAGACCATCCTGGCCAACATGGTGAAACCGCATCTCTACTAAAAATATAAAAATTAGCTGGGTGTGATGGCATGTGCCTGTACTCTCAGCTACTCGGGAGGCTGAGGCAGGAGAATTGCTTGAACCGGGGAGGTAGAGTTTTTGGTGAGCCAAGATTGTGCCACTGCACTCCAGCCTGGTGACAGAGCGAGATTCTGTCTCAAAAGAAAAAAGAAAGAAAGAAAAAGTGGCAACCTGCTTACAGAGTACTGGCGAGTTTGTGGATGTGTGGCTCCCCAGCCCTACTGATTCGTGCTTCTCACACTCACCTCTGCTCCTGCCCCAGTGCTCATCTCGTCACCGTCTGCCCCACCGACGGGATTCCTCCTGAGTCTTCTGGTCCTGAATCCCTTCCACGGCCATTTTCCTCCCAGGTAGCTTGGCCAGGCCTCCCCTTGTGCAGATTCCGTCCTTGGTTTCTCAGCCTGGCCTTGAATGACCCTCTGCAGCAGGGTCCCCACCTCCCAGAGCAACTTTGCTCCAGCCACACAGCTCTGCTCACAGCCAGGCACTGCACACATGAACTCTGTACATGCCACCTCTTTGCCTTGACACATGCTGCCTCTTGGGGAGCACTGCTCCCTCCACCTTCCATCATGGGCTGTGGCAGTGCCCATCCCATCTACCCCCTGATGCCGTCTGCAGAGTTGTGGTTGGTGGTGGAAAGGGCACCAGGCTCTGGTGTCTCACAGCCTTGTTTTACCCGCCTTCCCACTCACTACCTTGTGACCTTGGCCAGTTACTTAACATCTCTGAGTCTTAGTTTCTGTTTCTAAAATTGAGTAAATAACATCTACTAAGTAGGGTTGGCCTGAGGATTAATAGTATAATGTAAAAGCTGGTGGCACTGAAACCATGCCACTTACAAGCTTTTCACATGAGTGGGTATTTGGGAAATACTGTTAAGCTCATTTGTCAGGCAGGGATACTGAGGCTCAGAGAAGTTCAAAAACTTCCTACAGATTATTTTGCCTGATTTGCTCTTCCAGACCACTTATCTTCTTGTATCACCACTGATCTTGATCTTTACAAATTTTTTTTTTTTTTTAACAGATGGGGTTTCACCATGTTGGCCAGGCTGGTCTCGAACTCCTGACCTCACGTGATCCGCCCACCTCGGCCTCCCAAAGTGCTGGGATTACAGGTGTGAGCCACCGTGGCCGGCTATTTTTTCTTCTTTTAACTGAAGCATAACATGCATAATATTCATAAATATTAAGCACAGAACCTGACTGACTTCATGTTTATACACATCCATGCAAAAAGCATCCAGGTAGAGACAAAGAGCCTTCCCTGCACCCTAAAATTTCTCCAGAAGTTGCTCCCAGTTAGCATATTTATTTTTATAAAGGTAATACATGCCCATCACATAACATTGAAAAAGATGGCCAGGAGCAGTGGCTCATGCCTGTAATCCCAGCACTTTGGGAGGCTGAGGCAGTCAGATCACGAGATCAGGAGTTTGAGACCATCCTGGCCAACATAGTAAAACCCCATCTCTACTAAAAATACAAAAATTAGCTGGGCATGGTGGCGTGCGCCTGTAGTCCCAGCTACTCAGGAGGCTGAGTCAGGAGAATTGCTTGAACTCAGGAGGTGGAGGTTGCAGTGAGCCGGGATTGCACCACTGCACTCCAGCCTGGGTGACAGAGCGAGATTTCATTGAAAGAAAGAAAGAGAGAAAGAGAGAGAGAGAGAGAGAGAGACAGAGAGAGACAGAGAGAGAAAGAAAGAGGGAGGGAGGGAGGGAAGGAAAGACAGGCAGGCAAAGCTATGTAGGAAAGCAAGTGTCCCCAGCCCTGTCCTCTAGCCACCCAATTCCCCTCCCTTGGGGAAGCCACCAATATATGTTTCTTATGTATCCCCTGTTGAGCTTCTTGTCCTCGTTTTGGTTTGGCGGTGTTGGTGTTTTATTTGGAATTACAAGCAGGGAGCATCATAAGCCTGTGTTTAGGGCCTCTCAGGTCAGCCAGCCCTGAGAAAATCAGCCATGGCGAGGACCTTGGCCCCCAGCCCCAAGGAGACAGGCCCCCTGGTCAGAGTCCCCGGGCAGGGCAGAGGCCTAGGGACAAGAATTAGAAAGGACCCAAGTTTGACAGGGCTGCTCAGGGTCATTTTGCCCATGCCTCTGCCACAGCGGCGTGGACAAATCGCGTATGTTGGTTAGAGGAGGCACCCTTCTCTCTTGCAAGCGTTGGCAAAGTCTTAACTATTAATCTCGCGCTCTCATGGCAGCCCCTTTGGACAAGGAGGCTCTTAATCTGTGTTCTTTGAAGCCCTGAGGACTGGTGTATAGGAGTTAAAAGCATCGGCTTTGGAACCGGACTGTCTGGGTTTGAATCCTGGCACTGCAGCTGACTCACTGATGAACTCAGGCAATGCCTTGAACTCCCTGGGCCTCGGGTTCCTTGTCTATCAAATGAGGATAGAGAGCCCCTGTTTCATAGGGCCGTGGTGAGAAAGCAATCAGACAAGGCATGTGAGCGCCATTAGAGCACAGCGCCCGGCATCCAGCAGGACTCACCTGATGACAGCTGTCACCGCCATCGTTGTTGTTAGTGTGGGCCAGGGAGGACTGTGTAAAAGCAGTGGGTGGAGGAGGAAGAGGTGCCATGTGACCGTGTAGGTTCATATGCGGGAAGTATGATCTGGGCCTGAAGTGTGCAAGGCACATGTGTCCTTGCTGCATGTGGTGTCACATAGGTGCAGGGCCATGCTCCTGAGCCTTTGATTGCAGACGTGTGGGAAGTGGGCCCCGTCCCCACCCCCAGTGCCACCATACTCTGCTTCTCTTCCCTTGCTCTATTCTAAAACGAGAAGTACAAGTGAGTTCCCCCAATGGGTGGGCCGCGCCTCTTCCTGTCCCCGCCCTGCCGGCTGCCCTAGGCCAGTGGAGTAGCAGCTCCAGAACTGGGACCACCGGGGCTGGTGAGGCAGCTTGGCACTGGGAGCCACGTTAGAGGCTTAGTCCACGAGTTCTCTGCCTGCCCAGACTAGCTGCGTCGCCTCATTCCCTGCGCCCCCTCCCTCTCCGGAAGCCCCCAGGATGGTGAGGTAAGAGCCTGCCACCCTCAGTAGGCAGGAGGCAAGGGTGTCCGGTGCCCACGGGACCCCTCCTCACTGCCCTGCCTGGGCCACTCAGGTGGTTTCACCGAGACCTCAGTGGGCTGGATGCAGAGACCCTGCTCAAGGGCCGAGGTGTCCATGGCAGCTTCCTGGCTCGGCCCAGTCGCAAGAACCAGGGTGACTTCTCGCTCTCCGTCAGGTAGGTGGCCCTCCCCAGCGTTTGGCCACTCTCTTGTGCCGTCCAGGCCCTGAACCACACATTCCTGGTTCCCCGCCGCAGTAATGCCAACTCCCCAGCCCCCACGCCCGGTCTGTGCCTTCGCCCCCTGCCCCCATGCTCCCTGTCCCTGTCTGTGCCCACCCATGCCCATGTGTGCCCCCACCCAGGACCTCCGCCGATCCCTGCCCTCCTGCCTCTACTCCTGCACCTACTGGCCTCACCGCCTGGTGCCCTGCAGGGTGGGGGATCAGGTGACCCATATTCGGATCCAGAACTCAGGGGATTTCTACGACCTGTATGGAGGGGAGAAGTTTGCCACACTGACAGAGCTTGTGGAGTACTACACTCAGCAGCAGGGCGTCCTGCAGGATCGCGACGGCACCATCATCCACCTCAAGTACCCGCTGAACTGCTCCGACCCCACTAGTGAAAGGTGAGGGCTCCGCACCCCACCTCTCCCAAGCTGGGGCAAGCCAGCTCCCACCCCCAATGGCCAGGGAGGCAGGCAGCCTGGCACCCAGCACTGCCACCCACCCTCCCCTTCCCTTCCCGCACCAGCTGGGGCTCTCAGTGTCCCTCCTCCTGCAGCCTGATGTCTCAGAGCTTAACCTACTACCCTTTCCACCTAACCCGAGGAAGCGAGAAGGCGGCCTTGCCGTACTCCAGGGGCCCTGGCCACTGCAACCCAGGTCCCACTAGAGACAGGGAGGCTACTGCTGGCGGCTGGCATGTCGTGCAGACCAGCTCTGTTGTTAGAAAGTTCTTCCTTCTGTGGAAGTGAGAGTGCCCTCCTCCGTCTTCCCCTCACCCGTGGCCAGCACGCATTGGGAGTCGACGCTAGGGATGAGGATGGGGACGAATGCTTGCCAGGACACTTGACGCCTTATCCCAGCTGCCCAGCGGCCATGGAGCATTCACCTGTGGAAAGGGGCTCGCACTGTCCTGAGCACAAACACTCCAGGCATTTCCTTCCTGTCCCCTCTGCTCAAAGGTGTGGTCCCCAGAGCTGGGCTGGCCACTGCCCCTGTGGTCTCCCAAAGGCATGGGCCGGGGGCCAGGGGGCTCTGAAGTCTCCTCAGACACTCTGGCTCCTTTCAATGCCAGATCTTCTTAGAGCAAAGGGCAGTGGGATAACGCAAGGGGGTTTTCACATGGACCCCTGGGGCCGAGCCCACCTGCCCTTGCCCTGCGCTCACGGATGGGTTGTTGAAGTGATTGGGAACCTCGCTTCGCCAGCTTGCAGCCTTTCAGGGATTCGGGCCTCCAAACTGCCATCAGTGTTTTCGGTGAGGTCACTGACTGAAACCTAGAGCTGAATGAGGTTGCGGGATTGCCCTGTGGCCCGCCTGGGAGACCTCCTTCCCCTGGTCAGCCTCCTTCACGGCCTTCCTCCTCGCCATGAGCCTCCCGTGGCTGGCTCGGCGTCTGTCCCCTGCCCTTCCTCTTCCCCACTGCAACACTCAGGGGGCCTCTGAAGCTCGTGTCCTTTCTCCTTGCCTCAAGCCAGGAGGAAGAGGATGGGCTGAGCAGTGCCTAGAGGGGAAGAGAGGAGCAGGGCCCCAGGAGGCCCCTGCAGAGGAGGCTGAGACCCGGGTTCAAAGAGAAGAGGGAAGAGAGAGAAGGCAGGGTGGGCAGTGCTGGGCGGGAGGTTATGAGGTTAAGACCAGGGAAGCCACACTGGAGGCCCTTTCGGTGACCCATCCCAGGAGTCAGTGTCACCCCTGAGCCAGGAGTGTGACAGGCTCTCTCCCAGGTTCTGCTCTGTCCCCTGCTTTGTCTGTGGTGCCTCCTTCTCTGCGGGAATTTGCATCGGTCCCTCGGTGGCTCTGTGCTTCCTGTGGTCAGCCTGACGTTTGCATGGAGACTTCCTCATCCTGGGGCCTAAGGGAAGGGGCTCAGCCCCCTCCCTGCTGCCTGGGGTCCTAGCCTGTCCCCAAGTGGTCTGGAGGTTCTGGTAGGGAGGTCTCTCTGCTGGAGTCACCTCTGGGTAGGGGTGAGATGGGTCGGGACAGACCGGTCCTCCCCTCCTTCCCCCGATCCCTGCGGTTGGAAAATTTGCCCCCCCTCCCCTGGCCCCTGGGCTGAGGAAACCTCACAACCTCACTTCTCACTCTCTCCCCAGAAGGAGTTTTGTGTTTTTTCCATCACGTGGTTTCCTGTGGGGCTGGGCATTGTGGGGCTACAGTTTCCTCCTGGGAAAGGGGTGTGCTTTGGGGAAAGGGCTTAGTTCTGCTTTCTGCCCCGACAGCCCCTTTGAATCCCTTTGAACCCCTTTGAATCCTGGGCTCCCCTTCAGTGACATCATCCAGGGCACCCCCAGAGCCCCCACATCAGTTTTTCCTCAGTGGGGTGGTCTTCCCTGCCTCCTGGAGGGAGCGCAGCCCGTCCACCTTCCTTGTGACTTGTGTCTCTCTGTCCATCTCCCACCCGTGATGTGGCCTCGATCTTCGTTTCTTTGTCTCAGGTCTCTGCGTGGCACAGCCCTATCCATTATGGAGACTCTTCCTTAGTTTCTCTCCTTCAAATATTTTGAATGTTGACAGCCTTTCTGCCTCTCAGAGGTGGGCTCTGGGTTCAAAGCCTGGTTAGAACTCGGGACGCTAGGACAGCTTAAGCCTGGGAGGTCAAGGCTGCAGGGAGCTGTGACCGCACCACTGCCCTCTGGCCTGGGCAACAGAGCTCTGGAGGCTTGCCTTGGAGTCAGTCAAGGGCCCTAGGCCAGTGCACAACAGCTCAGCATGAGTTTCCTTCTCTATAAAACGGGGATAATATCATACCTACCTCTCAGCATGTTTGGGAGAGAGCAATGGACCTAAATATGGTGGTAGATTTGGAAGCATCAGGACAGTGCCTGGTGCCCAGTAGGTGCTCGATTTCCTTCCCCCTCTGTGAATGTCTCTGCTCAGCACCTTCCCCTGTGGCCTGGGTCTCACCTGCCCTGACGATGCCTTCTCTAGGTGGTACCATGGCCACATGTCTGGAGGGCAGGCAGAGACACTGCTTCAGGCCAAGGGCGAGCCTTGGACGTTTCTTGTGCGTGAGAGCCTCAGCCAGCCTGGAGACTTTGTGCTGTCCGTGCTCAGTGACCAGCCCAAGGCTGGCCCAGGCTCCCCGCTCAGGGTCACCCACATCAAGGTCATGTGTGAGGTAAGGCAGCCGGGCGGTGGGGGAGCCTCTGTTGAGGCTGCTGTGTGCCCACAGTGTGGGCGGTGGAGAGGATCTGCCTGGGCTTGAATTCAAGGCTGGGGCCCAGGGAGGGAGACTCGGGCCCCGTGAGTGGCCTTATTTGGCACCCCCCAGGGTGGACGCTACACGGTGGGTGGTTCGGAGACCTTTGATAGCCTCACGGACCTGGTGGAGCATTTCAAGAAGACGGGGATTGAGGAGGCCTCAGGCGCCTTCGTCTACCTGCGGCAGGTGAGGGGTGGGCCCAGCTGCCTCCTCCCTTCCCCTGAGCCGCCCCCTAGACATGAGCTTCTGGGATCTCTGAGTTGCTGACTTCTCCCCGTCCGCCACCCCAGCCGTACTACGCC